>JAQFYP010001933.1:0-13973 GCA_034694865.1 Bilobella braunerae | reverse complement strand
ATTGTATTGTAAGGGGTTAGTTTGTAAAGTTGGTCTATTTTATTTTTCAGAACTTATGTGGACTTCCACTTCGCAGAGTGAGGATTCCTAGATATGAGAGTGGATTTGGATTTACGCTCCGCCATTTCATTGTCTACCCGCCCGATGTCTGCGAACAGGTAGAATTTTCTACGAACCGTGTCTTACGTGTGTAACTCACGAATATAATTTTAACTAATTAAGCAAAAACCCGAAAAACTGATGAAAAAAAAGCTCGTGAAATGAAATATTAGTTTACCTTAACCATTTTATTTGAATTATTACATATTGAATTATTCATACCACCCAGTCTGTTACTTACAAAGAAGTAAATCAATTCTCAATGTCAATCAAATATGTCAATTGCAATTTACAAGTTTACGTCCAATTATTCTATGACTAGCTCTCTAACTCGTTTCGAGAGTTTTCAATGATCGGAAGTTCGCTTCAAAATGCTAAGTGTTAACGGCTTATAGACACACAATTCGGGTTTAATTTAAGAGGAGGTTGGAAAATTCATATTTTTTCAGTTAGAATGAAGAAAAAGTAGGGCGGAAGCTAACGCCCCGTTCCGTTGTAGTTGAGTGATTTAGGGATTTTTGCCTGTCTCTAGTCTCTGTCTCGAATTGTAATATTTAGGCAAGTTACGAACTTACGACTCGAAAGTATAAAGCTGCGTTCGATTTTACTCGTACCTGGATTTTTTTTTGCATTATTTAAAATTTAAATTAATACTACGCCAAACGCCAATACGCTCGTCAGTTATCTCAAATGGAATGAGTGCGAAATATTTGGGAGCTTTTGTTAACTTTGAGTTTGCGAGACTGACCGGATTTTCACAAAAGTTTTGTATTGGCAAAACAAGGTTTGGGTTACACTTCGAATAAAAAAAAATAAAAAATTGACGTCTTTATTGATGTTCTTGGTATTTTAAAAATGGGAATTGTTTTTCATAGTAAAGAAAAAAAAAGATAAATGGAGTGAGGAGTGGGTGCGAGGAAGAGATTTTGAATTGATTGACATTTGTGACGGCGCGGCGGCGAAGAAGTTTTTCGGCGAGTGTTGTTTTTGCAACCTGATTTTATGCTCGAGTGAATATAAAACTCGTTTTAAGAGCAATGAGTAAAATTGTTGTCTCACGGCGTTTAAATTTAAATTATTATTATAAACTAGTTATAATAAATAATAAAATAACCATCTAGAATATTATATACCAAATAAATTAACATAATGAAACAGTGAAGTTTTTATTTTTTTATAAATATTGCGATGGGAAGAGACTAGGAAGAAGGTGTTTTTTAGTTTTCACCTTTCAACGTTGATCTGAGAGAGTGACATGACATGCTTAAAAATTAAAAATTTGTTTTGTCGTTTGTTTGTATTATTTTCCCCATAATTAAAAATTGAATTGAAAACGAATTTAAAGTCAAAATTAAATCCTGAAGCTCAATTGATTTGGATCAAATGGTAACCTTGTTCTATTTTTGAGTAGGTTGCGAATGGAGTCGCTGAAACGGACTACCGAGTGGATAAAGTAACGGAACCTGTAGATACGATTTTTGTGCGAAGCGTTCGAGATGATGGGCCAGCTTACCGAGCAGGCCTCTCAGTAGGTACGTACCAATTTCCCAAGACTCAGCGTAATTTAATAAGGGTTAGCTTTTAGGCTTTTAATTAGTTTTGCTTCTCAAACTAACACAACTGAGGTTGGGTGAGTAATTAATCTGGTATGGAGAATTGTGGGCCACGGACTTTCTACTTTCACTCACTATACCTTAACTTGGTTTAATGTGGGCGGGCGGGTAAGGGAGAAATGAAAGGAAGGTAAGGTAACAGTTGCCGTTGTCGACTGCGATTTTTAAATTGTAACATATTGGAAACAGACGGGAGCGATCAGACTATACTTGGAGATGTCATATTAGATTGTCTACATTATAATAAATTTTCTATCTTGTTTGTCACATTTGCTTAATTATTTGTCAATAATATCATTAATTTAGACAAGGAATGGATTGTGTTTAATTTGGAAATTTGCGCTTACGACCTTTTTTTTGTTGCTACATATCATGCCGTAATTTTTAGCGATATAGAAATTGGCGATAGTTTGATTTTTAATTTTGTTCGGTTTATTTTTTTATTCTTGGTTTGATTTCTTCCTTCCCTTCAACTTCCCTGCCTCTTATGGTGATGGCTTCTCTCACCTCCGCACAATTTGCAAATGGATTGAAAGGCGATCGAATTGTGAGTGTCAATGGAGATCGAATTGTTGGGCGAAGTTATGACCAAGTGGTTCACCTAATACAAAATTCACCTCAATTTGTTGACCTTGAAGTCTCCCCAAAGCAGTACGACACTCTCCAGCTGGTAAGATTAAGATTGGAAACGAGGAAAAAGTCAACAATGCTAATTTACCTGAAACTAATCTTAGACTCTCGCACGCAGCGACCCAGCCCTCGTCGTGTCTTTAATTCTTCTTACTATCTCTCCTTTTTACATTTTGTTTTACTGTTCTCCATCCAAATTCATGGAAGATTTTGCTTTAAAATTAAGTATCTAACTGGATGTGCGCACCAATTGCCAGCCCCAATTACATTTTATTTCTTAAGAGCGAGTTATTTAAGTACGTACGAACGAATGAACTGATAAGTGCATTACTTACTTATGCACTGCTGTCGCAGTGCATAAGTAACTTCTGTTGTATTGGAGTTTTTTTTTATTATTAAACTCAATTAGGGTTGTAAGAAAACTAACTCTGGGGTCTCAATAATGTCTAATCTCAATTACAATCTTTATGGTCCTGAAAGTCGAATGAATTTTGCGGATAAAGAAACGAGAAAGGAATTTTTAATTATGGTTTTCAATTTTTTGAAGATGAATTGAGCCTAATTCTATTTTACGGCGGTGCGGTGGGTTCTTTACAAGCTGAAATTTAGTATTCAATTCGAGACCTTTTATTTTATTTTTGTTTTTAAAGAGCTTCATTAAGAGTGGATCAAATCTCTCATTTCACTCAGATGTAAAACCTGAAAATTAAGAATAAAGATGATTCAATTCAATCTGAAACCATTCATATTTAACGCGACTCTCCCTATCAATACAATTAAGTTTAAAGATTAGATGCTGAAGAAAACAACAACGGAAATACATAATACAAAATTTACTTTGTTCAATATTATCGGCTGCGAATGCAATATCCTCGGATTCTGTATCTGCCTCTCCCTTACATATTTGTGTGTCGAATTTGTGATTTACATGATTTTGTTCCAGAGCCATTTACACCTATCCAGCAGCTCATAACTTAGAAAGTTTCAAGGAATTATTTTCGATCAATTATAGAAATTACTTGAATGTAATTATTATTATTTTTCTTCCAGTTTTATGAAGACAAAGCCTATCGCCCGGAAACTAATCAACGTCCTTCCTTTCCCAGTCAGCAACCGTTAAATCCAAGGCGACTTAGGTTTATTCAAAATCAAAATCTCGACCTTCACCAACAAGTTCAACCACAAGAGGTATACAATCAGCAGCTGTACTACATCAATCGGCCGTTACCTCCCCCAAGAACGATCTACTCTCGTGTGCCGCCGAGCACAACCTACGCCACGCTTCCGCATGACCATTTCACCTTGAATGAACGGTTTCTCCAGAGGCAATTTGTCCACTCTGGGAACGAGGACATGTCGTCAGTTGACCCTAATCGACAGTCAATATCCCACTTGCCTAGGCCCCCACCCTATAAATCCAATCCAGATTGGAGCAACCAGGCTGCGCAGACCAACACTGACTTTGATCAGAGGATGCGCCACCAAACTCTGGTCTATTATCCCTTTCAAGCTGAAACAAGTGCTGCCAGTGGGCACTTGTGGGGAATCCGCGAAGAAACGAAAAGCAGTGAGAGTGTTCTTGGAGGATCAAGTGGAAGTTCCACAAATTCCAATCGTTATGGTTCTATGGAATGTATCTCGAATAGTGTTCAGCAACCCTTGACCTGGAAGAACTCTCCAGGTTACCGTTTTTCTATCAGTACAACTCCAGGAGACAATCAAAACTCCTTGGACGGGAGTAGCCGGAGGGAGATAGCAAGCCTACAAGGGCCACCTGGCGGATTTGTGTCGCCATCTGCGCAAACCCAGGAGATGATTGTGACAATGTCTGGTGGTGTAAACGAAATGCCAAGTGATCGTAGCTTGAGAGGCTACGAACTCAAAATGGAGGACAGAATACGAAGGAGTATGGAACAAAAGGAGGAGTTTTTGAGGAGGCCGGCCCAACCCATGCAGTGGACTCCAGTTCAGGCGGCTCCCTTTGTTGGAGGAGTCTCTGCACCATTTCCAAAGGAATTTTATGCTCAACCGCAAAAATTTCAAAAAGTACCTTGGCCTCCTGAAAATCGAACAGTGACCATATCAGGGCCTCCCCAAACGGGTCAAGAGGTAGCCAAAAGTGGTTCAGTTGTAAGTGATGAATTGATAACAGTGTCAATGAGGAGTCACCCCACTCCGGCAGCTAAGCAACTGGGTCTAACCAAAGGCCAAATGGAGCAGCTACGAACTACCTATGGCGGAAGTTTAGATGAAACCACGAGCCGCCGCCTAGAGTCAGTTTCAAATAAACTCCAGCAGCAACAGTCTTTCCCAAGGTCGAGTCACCTAGTGGGAGGAAGTTCCAGCGGTGCTGGAGCTGGACGAAATCGTATTACGCTTGTTGGTACCGGGAAATTGCACTGTGATCCACCAAAAGGATGGAAGCATCCAACCATATCCCTTGACGAGACTGAAACATATGTTCAAAATAACGGTAATTAATTAAAGGACAAGGACCATCTTACTAAAAAATACATATCTGATTCAATTCAAGTTTACTACTACTACATGACTTCAACTTCAGTTTCTCTTGCAAAACGAATGCATAATAAGAATTACATCTGCATTATCATCAATTATTCTCGTTTTCTTTCTTTTTTAATTGTTTTAATTAAATATTAAATTTAAATACATAATAATACTAAAATGATTACTTATTATTTTTATTCTTTATTAGATGCAGATGTGATATTAAGAAAACGCGAAACTGATCTAGGTGAGTGAAATGAGCAATTACTGATTCTAGTCTTTAAAAACTAAAGAATACTGTATTGTACCTGGAAATTCTAATTAGATGGTGAAACAGAGCGACTAGTTCGACGTGTTTCTTACTTGAAGGCAACTTCTTCTCCAATAGATATGGATCGCAAAAATTCTAGTCCCACAACACCTACCAAAAGGTATATGGTCTTTATTAAATGCGTTTTAAATACAATTCAATATGGATATAAATATTATTTAAAGTAAAGCATGGAACTATTGCTAATTTGTGAACTAATGTTGGTTGTTCTGGTGGTGGAATTGGAGTGAATCTGAAGTGGAGGTATTGGGTGGTAAGGCGGTGGCGATGGCCCCGCCTCCCACCGGAAGACGACGAAGCATTGCACGCTTCAGTGCCGAATTTCTACCGAAAGGCAGAATAATTCGGTTAAAACAATTTTTTGAAGATCGAACACAACCGTCGAGCCTCTTCTTTCGTTTCAGTTCTGATAGGTTCGTTTTCGATTTAGAAGAGCTGAGTGACCGACTTGAAACTAATTCCCACTTTTGAGTTAATTTTGAGTTAATTTATGGACTAAAACTTTTGCTTCTGATTTAGAAAAGTTATCTAAAACATGTGGCTGTATAGAGGTAGCGTCATTTATTAAATGTTAGTTCGTTATATGAGTGGTAAATTATTCATCTATATATTGTCACGGGGTTTTGTTTTGTGTTTGAAGCTGCATTTAACTGAAATTCGCTAAAAACTAATATTAATTTATTGCTTTCACTATAGCCCATCTTCCGAATTTCGTCAGTTTGGGTCATTTCCTTCGGACAAGAGTCCTGATTCTACTGAGGTTATTCGTGAAGGTCAAGTACATTTCAAAGTACGTGCAGGAGATACGAAGGTGAGTTCAGGTTGAATTGAAAACTGTTTGTATTTGAAAAACAGAAAGCAGTGTTAAATGTAGAGCAAAGGTGCTATGCAAATATTTGCAACTGTTGGTAAAATCATCTTATGTATTTTGGAATTTCCTTTTTAGAAGGGAGGCTACTACCGTTCTTGGCGTCAAGGTTGGGCACAAATTCGTCGAAGTGGCTGCCTATATTTATCAAAAGAGAGAATCCGGAAAGAAACAATTAGTGGAACTGAAACGGATGTCATTCTCTGTATTGGTCTCAAAGACGGCGTTACAATTGAACCAGCCGTCGAAGGTACAACGAAGCGGAAACACGTTCTGCGACTCAAAACCTGTGCAACCGTGGAAACGACGCCAGTTTCTGCCACCGGTCTAGGCCAGCAACCGCCTTCCTCTCCTCAACATTCAATACCTGTTGAAATTTTAATTCAGGGGGAAGATTTAGGAGAAATGATCAAATGGATACAAATATTACAAGAGCAGCAGGACAACAACAATAGGACTGCTGTGTCGGCTCTTGCACCAACGCAAGCGACAGCTGCTCAAGCTCCTGTAGCAGCAAGCACTGGGTTACGTATCAATCCAAGTGAAATGAGCTCTCCCAGGTCCCTCTTGCGCACTTTCTTGCCGCAGCAGGGTCTTGTGTCTTCAACCAGTACTATTGTACAAACTCAGCAGCAGAGTAGCAATTATTTGACCGTAAGTTCATCGACTGCACCCAACTGCCTAGCAACCTCACCCAAGAGTAAGACCTGGAAAGGTCGTGTTGCGAAGCAATGGAAGAAAATTCATCCAACTTCTACAAATTCCGCGTCTTCGCCACTCCATTCTCAAACGAGTATTCCAGAAAGTGGTGCTACATTTGGAGTGCCTCTGGAAAATTGTCCACAGAGTGAGAGTTCACTTGTGCCAAGGATTTTGGAGTATTGTGTGGAACTCGTGGAGAGTAAGGGACTTGGAATGGTTGGGATTTACAGGATTCCAGGAAATAATGCAGCTGTCACTTTGCTCACTGAAAGTCTCAACAAGGGGAACGATATTAGTCCTGAAACGGTGAGTAAAAACAGATCCGTTTTCAACGGAGTGAGAGTTGAGAATTGAGCTGGCTCCAGACTTTAAGTTTTTAACCCTGATAAAAATACTGCAAAACTTCATCAAGGGTTTCAAAATGAGTTGTTGATGAAAATCAATTGGAACTATATTTTTATCAAATTTAACTTACTGTCTATTACATTCAGAATTTGGTTGGATATTTTAAGGATCATCTTTATGGTTAAATTAAATGACGTAAGT
Source organism: Bilobella braunerae (assembly GCA_034694865.1). NCBI lineage: Eukaryota > Metazoa > Arthropoda > Collembola > Poduromorpha > Neanuridae > Bilobella > Bilobella braunerae. Next base: position 6,676 of record JAQFYP010001933.1, on the reverse strand, counting down.
TGTATTATTGTTTTTTTTTTGTTAGGATCCTCGCTGGACGGACGTGCACGTGATCTCAAGTCTCCTCAAATCTTTCTTTAGAAAATTACCTGATCCTTTGCTAACCTCGAGCCGCTATGCTGATTTTATCAAGGCGGCAGCAGACCCGGACCAAGAAAAAAGCCTTGAGAAAATTCGATTTCTCGTTCAGGAACTACCGGACTCGAATTATGAGACTCTCCGTCATCTAATTTTCCATTTGAGAAAGGTCGCTGATCATTCCGAACGGAATCGCATGGAGCCTAGGAATTTGGCCATTGTTTTTGGACCCACGGTTGTGCGAACGGCAGAAGAAAATGTCACTTCTCTAGTAAATGACATGCAACACCAGTGTAAAATTGTAGAACTGCTTATTAATAACGTAAGACAGATTTGTGTAGAATTTTGATGGAGTATCTAGCCCCTTCACGAATGTTGAATCCTTGCAGGTAGATGAAATTTTTAAAGAGAAAGAAGACTCGCCAACTCCACCTGAGGATTTTGAACGAATCCATGCACATTCTCAATCAGTAGTCGACCATACTCATGAAGTGAGGACGGCTAACCGTATTTTCGGATTGGGAAATTCTTCACCACCAAAAATAGAAAGTACGCACAAAGCTTATTATCATTTTTAACTACATTTGCAGTTAAATTAAATTGACTCTAAATTGAAAGGTTGGGTCGGGGTCGATCATTTAATTAGCTCCAACTAGAATGTCCTTTGAACCTCAGGGCCATTCTTGTTGTATTTAATTGATTTAATATAAGAGTAATGTTTTTAAATGTGCGGTTTATTCGGTGGTCTAAAGTGGAATTGAATATTCGGGGAAATTCTGAAGGATTTTGCTTGACTAAATTTAGCTCACAGTCTACAAATCTTTTTTTTTTGGCAAGGGAATCTAAAGACAGACACTCAAAGAGAGCAACAGGAAAGCTAGTCTCAATGAACCCGCCATGCTTTTTTGCCTTTGTCTTACTGTTTTCACTGTTCTTGTTCAAAGCAGATTGAGTTACACATTTGTCTCTTTTCTCCTTTCGCTACAGATGATATTCGAACGTCTCTAATTCAGGCGGCACTGAGAAAGAAGCAGGGAGCCCTCTCCTCCTCCGCTACGCCACCGCACAATACATATGTAAGGAATGGATTTCTAGCTGACATGGAATTACGGGAACACTTTGCATGAGACAATAAAACGAAGAGCAATGGAAATATGGTGGTTGATGACTTTCTAGGGCCTTCCACCACATCCCTTGGAGAGAGATCGCTCTGTGGACGAGGCAGGGCTGATACGATCCTACGCTGGCCTAGGCGAGGAAACAGAGCAACGCGTACGTCAATTTGAAATGGAGACACGAGCCCACTTGTACAGAGACGGTAGGTCACCGGGTCTTCCAACTGTGTCACCGGCACCGTCTGCGGGGAATATTCTTCCGGCCAAACAGATCCAGCCTGTAATATTGAAATCAGAGAAAATTAGACTTGAAGCAGAATGGAGGCGAGCCAAGGAGGATTTGGAGAATGATGACTTTTATGACCAATTAGCAGATAATCCATCAAGTAATAAAAAAGCTACCAAAATAATAATAGAGACGCAATTACTGATCTGTTGTTTTGGTCACAAGGAGCAGCAATCATTGATCGCGATACTCAGGAGCCCAATAATCAGAATTTGAGTAACAGTGGTGTCTGTAGCAGTACAAACAGCGCTGGAGCACTCAGCTCAACGGCGTTACCTCCTTATGGTACTTGGCCTATCCGCCTCGGGCCTATGCCATTTAAGAGCCAGTTTTCTGTTGAGACATTACCTCCAAAACCGCCTTTTGTTCCGACCGTGCCGCCCTTTCCTAATGTTGGGGCTGGAATAAGGCGAATGGGAGCTGGGACGCCACCACTGAGGAAAATGAATTCTGTAGAAAGGCTGAGTTTTGAAACGGATTTTGATGAGAGCAACACTAACTGTATCCCAAGAATGGTGAAAACGACAACACAGTTGCATCAAAAGCTAAAAAGTTTGGAGGCTTATGATTCCAGGCTGTTTGGTTCTTTGGACTCACTACAGAACTTAGCAAACGGCTCAAAAGAAAACTTATCATCAGATGGTGAGGGAACAAGTTATAAACGTTTAATTTGTTGATACTACTGTATTTATAGTTATTGTAGAAAAGTTCCTTTATTTTTTTCGTATTGCATTTCAAATCTCTCGCAACAGCAGTATCAGTTCGCCGCCCACGATACTGGTATAATCATTACGGTAGACATATGACTTCCTAAATCGTTTCCAGGTTAGAAAAGAAGTTCAACTTGGCTGTGTAAAACTAAACTAAAATGAACTAAACTAAACTCAAATGGGATTTGGTGAAATCAAAATAACCAAAACAATTTTAATTTAACTTTGTTCCTGTACAAAATAACATTGAGATTGGTCTTGAGTTGGAATGGAAAGCGTGTTGTGGTCAGTAACCCAAATTAACGTTTGTGATATTAGTGAAAAATTATAATCGTACTTACCTGATTTTTTTTTCGTTGCGCTTGATTTCCGCCTTTTTTTTAATATGTAGGAAGTGATCTCGTAAGTTCCTTGAGTAAAACGCTAGAGGAGAAAATTGAGAAGTTAAGAACCAATGAAGTATCATCCGTTGCTCAGGGTGAAAAAAGGGGAAATGAAAAACTGAACGGGCAACAGGAGGGAAGATGGGGCAAGGGATTTGGAAAACGAAGAAACTCTCTAATTGAAACGACACGAAAAGCAAGCCTAACTGAAAAACCCAACAATGGAGCCGAAGGAGAAGTATTCTCACAAAACGTAAGTTTCAAATCAAAATGTTGTAATGAAGTACAAGTACAATGTCCTAGTGGTATCTAGTCTCGTCGATTTTTGAAAATGAGATCTCGTTTACTACAGTAAATACATCTGCAATACATAAATAATTTTGATCTTAGATTGGAGAGGTGAAGAGGCTGAACGGGCACGACTCTCAATCTGAACATGTGGATAATCAAAATCCTGGACAGTCAACCGAATCAAAGAAATCATTCAATACCAGTAGAAGATCCAAAGACATTCAACGCCGTCATTCACTTGGCACCGTGGATATCCTGCGTTTTGTTTTGGGAGATGGAAACAAAAAGTCCTCTAATCGCCACTCAGACATTCACATCTCAACAGATACCCTTTCCACATCCCTTACTGCCAACAATATTGTAGAATCTCATGTCTAGGATTAGCAGCACGGGGTTTTAAAATAACCAATCGGGCGAGGACAAAGGTCACTAGATGGGTCAGCTGTATTAGCTGGGTTAAGAAAAAGCATGAACTAGTCACTTATCTCATATGCGTGATGCTGTCACAAAAAAAAAATCTTCGTCGTCGAATGTGGAGATATGGCATAATGTTTATTAACTAAATTTAGGACTCTAGGAAGGGCCGGCTATAGTAATATTAAGCTCAGAATGTAATTAGGTGATACTGATTCAACAGTCTTTTAGTACTTTGTAACAGAGTGTATTTATTCATGTACCTAAGAAATCTTATTTACTCAGCTTAATGGGTGAAGCGGATTCGTCTTTTTATTGTAAACATTTCCGAAAATTCTTTTGCCAAATTACCACTACTCAAGACGACAAGTTGCAATAAGGCGTGAAGGAAAACGCAATCATGATTTTAATTACCATAAGCCACCTGATTTATTCATGCTTGAGGTTGCAGCCGGAAATGGACCAAGGGCAATGTCCTTACCTTGACATTTGCTATTCGATTTTACTTTCGTTATAATTGTTTTAGTCTGTGATCCAACGGATGATGTTGTTTTATTTATTACGGAATTGATTTTAGTCACCGCGATTAATTGAAAGTTCCAATTAATTACATTAATGCCTAAAATTAGGAAGTCGTATTTAAGTGCTTTATTTAGCCTTTTTGTTTACTAATTTTGTGTTGACGCTTTTTAGCAGTACAAACTTACAACAGCTTTCTCATTTTTGTCTTATTTTTTACAACAGCGATAAAGGGAAAGTACACATATGAATAAGATCGTTTTGTGTCTTTTGAAAATGCGATGTCTCGCAAGCCTTACGATCTAATTAAGTGCTATCTGCCAGAACAAAATTAAGGCAATTTTGATGGATATTTTAGCATGTAATTGTAAAATAATTTGCAAGAATATCAACTGTTTTGGATGACAAAATTAAACGCTAAAAACTAAAGTTACCGGCTAAAATATTAACCGAAAATCTCAAATTATGAATATTCTTATGAATTTTAACGCCTAATTTTTGCTTAGGTGTTTTGATGCTCTGAATAGTGGAGAACTTTCTCCTTGACAAATTTGAATGTATGCTTCTTGCAATGACTTTCTCTTTCGCTTTTAGAACTTACTAATGCTCCGGTTACTCGTAACATTATTACGAGATTAGGATACTTCATACTTCCAAACGCGCTTTTACTTTAGCTTTTAGTGAGGGGAATGTGTCTTTAGGGGGTAATTAATTACTCCAATTAGTTAACTCTACAAATCTAGTAAATGAATGAAAATGTAATTCTCATATCCTAGGTTATGTAAGTGTACTGCGTATTTAAGTGCTGGAGAGCTATCTCCAAAGACAAACTTGATTAATAAGCCATGCAGCTAACTCAAATCAAAAGTAACAAAGTTTTTGTTTCATCGTGATTATTTTTGGTCTTTGACAAAGATAATAAAGAAGAGAAATGTCGTCGCTCAATGTTTATCACGTTTGAATTATATTCAAAATAAGATAACTAATTTATTGGTACAGCGCAGTTGACGAGAGTAGCGTTTAAGTTAAGATTTGATTAGCGTGTGGTTGTGGTAAAGATGTGGAAAATCTTGAAGGAATCAAAGGATTAGAGGTTCAATAGATTTCAAGGGATTGTGTCGTCATTACTAAAAGTTAACTAACGCATTTAAGCAAAATCTTTTTTTAATTACACTGCTGTTAAGTTTTGTTGATAAGTTTGTTTTTTTTTCTTAAGGCTCGTCATATGCCACCACATTATTATATCCTCCAGCAGCCCTCATGTGGTTTTGTGGGGAAAGCCACGATAGTACTAGGATATGTTTTGTGTCTCCCTTTAACTGAAACGTTAGCGCAATTAATTTTAACTGACATTTAAAGTCTGATAGAGATTAATGGTTTTGTTTTCCTTTCGATTTCCAGGGATTCCTCTGTCAGTGTCATGAACTTGGTCTGGAGGGTACGAGCAGAGCAAAGTCAATCGTTCAAATAAATTTGGTTTATTTTAGGCTCGATCAATAGAAAATTATTTGCTCAGCGATTAAGGCAGATAACCGAAATTATGTAAAGCGGAAGACTTGGTTGCAATTGGTTACAAAATGGTGGTTCTGACGTCGAGCTCGGTGACAACATTTGACTGCCTTTCACCGCCCCGCTACAGTATTCCACTTGAGAACGTACAGACAGAGTAGGCTGAACCGGAGTTTCCTCCATATTTCCAGACCTTCCAGTGCTATAGTTCCAGAATCTAAGATCTATTTGTGTTAGCTCCGCTTCTAGCCTTCCAGCTCCCTGGCTACAGTGACTCTCGGAGTTCTGGAAGGAAAGTTGAAGGCCTCGGCTGCGCTTCGCAGGCGCAGGAAAATATTTTCCAAAACTCCTGCGGTTCCTCTCTTATTGGCAAAACGGACCTGTTTTTCTCCAGCCAAGGAAACTTTCTGCTGGATATCTGGAAATATGGGACGGAACTGTTGAGCGCTTCAGTCTCCCAAGTCTTCTCGGACACTGCGGGTGCCGTGACCTCTGACCCACACGAGTCCAAACACCCCAGAATGTAGAAGTGAAGACGCTACGCTTCCCGTGTGTTAGTGGGAGAGCCCGACCTTTGACATCTTAGCTGGCCCTGGAACCTCGACACTTAACCCCTCCAGGAAATGTGGTGAGCGCCGTGACACGACTAAAAGTATGACTCCGCTTCTGGCAGCCTCCCTCCTATTGGCCCTTCTCTCGTCCAATGGCATCGTCCAGAGCAGTACCACCCCCCTACTGTCCCCACGACCCGTTAAGGGTCAACCGTCACCCAGGATCAATCCATTGGCCCTGGCGCTCCAGCAGGAGAAGTATCAGTTCGGGGCTATAGGTAAGTCACTTCTTGTTGCCTAGCAACGTCCTAAAATCGTCAACGGTTACCTGGATTTCCTTGTGTTAAGAATCTTGAGAAAGGTTATTATTAGCCCAATTAATCCAATTATTTCCAAACTCTGTCGAAGTTCCGGCCGTTCTCATTCTATTATACTCAGGCTTTCATCGATTTTGACGTGGGCTTGGATTATGGATCTTATAGAGACAGGACAAGAATAAAAAAAAAATGAAAAGAAAGAAACGGAAAAGCTTCTTTCTCGGATGAACTGGAAAAAATCTGGTCTAAGCCACAGTTCAATTTTTTTTTTCGTTTTTCTTAAATTACTCTTTCATCTAAATCTTCAAAAAAATTTTTGGAGAGCTACGACATTTCACTTTTATTAAAGGTCAGTTACTTTCTCTTCCTTTTTTCAATTACCGTACCCGCATCGAACCAGGTTATTTCAGTTATTATTGAGCCTTTAGATGAAAATTATTCAAGCGCTGCAGACGCCCTTTACACTTGAAATCGTTTACCTTGTCGCAGGTGTGGTGCGGTTA
>JAQFYP010001932.1:0-13974 GCA_034694865.1 Bilobella braunerae | reverse complement strand
TGACCATTCTTGATCCCTAGTCTTTAGTTATTGCAAATAAAGTTATTTGCAACTGTTCTTTGGTCGTTTGTCGTTGTCCATCGTTTATTGTCAAGCAAGTTATTGAGTCGGTTCTACCGTTGAGCGTATCACCCACAGCACAGTCGACCCCGCCGAGAGTTCACGGTGGCACAGAAAGTTCCCGTGGCAATACATTTATTGCATAGGTGGGATTTTCTTTAGTTTCAACGAAACGTATTTCATGGGACCAATTGCAAAAGGAGCAAATAAAAAATATTCAGATTTTTTTTTAAATTTTTGCTTACTTTAAAATTATGCTTTTAACCGGGGTTATTTTTTCATCAAGCTCATCAAAGAAAGTGTTGAAGAGATACTTCTTGTACATCTCTTAACTTTGTTGCAAAGTGGTATTTAGTCACACAAGGCAGATTTAAAAAAAACGGAAGCAAATAGTAAAACTTAATTACAACGCTTTTAAAATTGAAAAAAAGGGATTTCCCTGAGAGAATAATTTTCATTTATTAAATTGCATTTAATTTGGAACAAGCCGTTTACGGTTTATGGCTTGCAAATTAATAAAAAACTCCATGACTACTATCTCCCAGAATTTGGTCACCACTTGTGTCTTTGTTTCTCACTTTCAAATCCACAATATCATATACAATTTACTATCATGTTATAATACACTACTAAAATAATAAACCTTCAAAGTAATGCACATAATACAAATAATTTTGATTTGTTTATTAGAGCATATTTAGGAACCCTAAATATGAGAAACTCAAAAAAACTAAGGTTGCAAGAACCTTGGGGGTAGAACCCTTGTTGGATAAATATTGACCCTGTGGTACAACATCTGGTCTGCAGTATTTTCATACAATAGTATTTCCCTTTCCCCTTGTGCTCCTAGGTTTACAATTGACGGCTTTTTGTTCTGCTCAACGATTAGGTCTTGTCTCACTTCAGTACCCAACTGTACATTGAGGGACTCTGCTTTGTCCAGTTGATCCTTTTTGTCTGAAACTGCCTTTTGTTCCAATCCAGGATTGTTTATGAGTCCCGTTGAAACATACACAAATTTGTCTTGTTTGTCTTGTCAATTTGTTGATGATTACAACAACCTAAGTACAGATAGTAACACTGTATTATATTTGATGTTGTAGCTGTTTACAAAATAACAATTTTTAACAATTTTCTAAAAAATATTTGAATACTAACCGGCGTTCCATTCTTGAACTCAAACCTGCCGAGAGTTCGCATGGCATACAAAGGTTTGGCAAAAAGAAAAAGCAGTGGAACAATGGCGAAAGCAGATTGTAGAGTATTGCCAAACAGCATTTTAGTTGCTAATTTTCAGCTCTTCTAGTGTAGTATAGAGTGTTATAGGAGAGGGCTGGTTTGAGGTAAACTAATAAAAATTATTCCTGAAAAACGTTTTTTTTATAGTAAAAATTTTCTAATCGTCATTCCAAAGAAATTAGACATATACCTGCATAGTACATAATCAAGCAAAATACAGTACAGATTTAAAAAAAAATAAACGTTTGCTACTGGACACTTTAAGATCACGCAAATTGAACCTTGTAACTTAAACAACCTCGGACTAATATAATTTCATAATTTTTGTAGTTTGGGTTGGCCAAATTAGTGCTACAGGTAATTACGGTAAAACGAGTATCAAAGTGTCACGCTTTATTAAGTTTGCGCATCGGCGAGCTATTGAGCGAGCTTAAGACGAGCATAAGTACATCAGCCATAGCCCTGAAGCAGGCACACATGAATCTTATCTTTTTTAAATTACGCTCACATTTAAAAATTAAAAAATTCGATTGTTTATAATCGGACATCAAAGTTCTTAAAAATATGGGTTTAAGTTTTAAAAAAGTCTTTAAAAGTCTATGCCAACTGAGTTCTATGCAAAAGACATTTTAAGAGTCTTTAATTTCTACATGGGTTTCTAATTCAAATTCAAATTTCTGGTGAATTATTGATGAGAATTGTCTTGCGAACAATATTGGCCTTATAAGATAAATCCTGCCAGTCTACCACCTACAAATTTGTTGATGACAATTTTCATTAATTTTTACTAGTTAATCAATTAAGTGACTTAATTGTACTGTTTAATGTACTTAATAATTGTACTGTACGTCTGGTCAAACAACTACACTACGGCGAATGCTAACTTTTTGTTAATCAAGCGCGATAATTTTTTTCTGTTCTATTATAAACTTACTATCAAATTAACATTAGAGTTATTTGTCATAGCTAAAGTGACAAGAAATGAAATTTTGACACTTTTCACAACCCTTATAAAATTTTACACGGGAAACCAGACGATTCAAAAAGGAGTTATTGTAGATTTTTTTATTATTTGAAAACTATCTTCCCTTTACAAGTTAAGTCTTCTGAATTGTCACAAGGCTACTTGAACACAGTTTCGGATCATTTCAATGTCCCATGATTGTGCAGCCTAATCAGTATGACTCGGCATACACACGATCATTGGCTAGACAATTCTTTAAGGAGAAAGTCAATTTCAAATGTTTTTTTTTCGGCTGATCAGAGGAATCGAACCCACGTTCTCAACCCAAGAGACGGAATCTCTTCCACACTGGACCAACTTGGCCGTTTTTTGTTACAGTGAGTTCAGTGGAGCAAAATTGTCGTATCCGCTGGTGTCTGTAATTTTGTTACCGCAGATTGCTTCAGTCAAATCTCGGGGAACAGTCAATGTGGAATAACATTGTAGAATTCTTTTGCAATGGCAAAAGTAGGCTGATCCCTTTAGTTGCGTTCAGTTATTGAGGGAGTTCAGGAGGTGCCGTAGAAAGTTGACGCGTATTTGACGCTCGTTTTTTTTAAATGATTGAATGAAGAAAAAAAATGATTGAATGGAAGCAGAGAGCCTCGGCGATTGGATGTTGGAAATTTGAGTAAATCGCATTTCTCCTACTGTAGGTAAAAAATTAAAAAAAAAATTCTCACTGGAGCTTCAGCACCAATGCAATTGAGAGCAAGTCACCTCGCAATGAACCCCCGGCCACTGGACACCATTTTTATGTATGTTGTTATTTAGTCATATTACATTGTTTCTATGAGAAATCATTCATTGTAAAAAAAATTTCAAAATTTTAATCTGAAATTTTTTGAGAATCCTGCGTTTTAACACAGAAAAATAGACGAATAAAGGAAGAGTTGTTAAATTGTTTTGATTCCTCGCACACTATCCCCCCTTACAACCTGAGTTTTTCACGTGTTAAATCCCATTACCATTTTTAAAATTTTCCAAAGTTTGAAAATAGTTGACATTTTTTTTAAATTTTACTTCACGGTGGTCACCCAAGTAAGGGTCAATTTTACAGGTATGAGAACTGAGTAGTAATGCTTTTCTCAAGCAAAAATATTGCAGAGAGTCTCGATTTTTGGTTGCAAGAAGGAATGCACTAACAAGGCAAACCGTTCTAACAAATTAGCACCAGTATTGATAAAAGTCGCTAAAAATGCCTTCCATCTCATAAACATCGGGAAACGGTGTGCGGTACCCTTCAAAATAATGGAAATATAAAAATGACCAATTGCTTTCTCAAATAGTGACTACAGCGCTTAATTACAGGCCTTCAAGCAATCACTGATTGGTTTGAAATTTTTAGGTTTGAAATATCTACAAACCAGAACTTCCTTCCAATACATTTTTTCGCCTCGAGGCAAAAACACGTGACGCAGGTTGTAGAATAGTTCTCGAAGCCATCATATCTTCTATTTTTTATACGAGATAAAGTAGGGCTTGTAGAACTTGTTGAAAATATTATTGAAGAAGCAGTGATGAGACGGATTTTGACTTTACGGTCCTTTTTTTGGGGACTAGATTTTTTTTATAATTGGACAGTTTTAATTGCGCAGCCTAATCAGTGAGGTTTGGAAATACACTCGGTCATTGACTAGAATATTCCTTAAGGAGTTAGTCAATTGTAAAATATTTTCATGCGGCTGATCGCGGGAATTGAACCCATGTTCTCAGGCTGGCTAGTGAAAACCAACTTGGCCGTTTTCTTTGTACAGTAAGGTCAGTTGAGCATAATTGGCGTATCCGCTGGTGTCCGTAATTTTGTCACCGCAGATTGCTTCAGACAAATCTCGGGGGAAAACAGTCCATGTGGAATATCGTTGTAGAATTCTTTTGCAATGGCAATGTAGGCTGCTCCCTTGAGTTGCGTTCAGTTCTTGAGTGAGTTCAGGAGGTGGTGTAGAAAGTTGACGCGTAGTGACGCTTGTTTTTTTTTAAATTATTGAATGAAAAAAAAATGATTCAACATAAGCAGGAAGCCTCGGCGATTGGCTGATGGCAATTGGAGTATATCGTATTTCTCCTACTGAAGGTTGAAAAACTCCCAGTGGAGCTTCAGTACCAATGCAAATGAGAGAATGGGGAAAATCCCCTCGTAGGGTATGTAATTAACAATTTTTCGCAAAATTCTTATTAAATCAAAATATCGCTTATTACATTTTGTGACATTGGTTAGCTTTGCTTGCAGTGTACAGGCTACTATGCGGTAACTATCCGATCCGGGTTTAGGCCTAAAACCGTTCGATCCAGTAAAATGTACAATTGTGAAGTTTATAGGGATTCCAAGGAATAGTTACCAAATTTTATTAAAAAAAAGGTAAAAAAAAAGCGTTATTTGACATTCGGCAGGTCATTCATGATGGTCATGAGCAAAAGGTAAGGTTGGCAGTGTTATCCACTGCGCTGGCCAGGGCCTCTTGCTCAAGAGAACTCAACTACTTACTCTTATGCTCTGCGTCACTGTATGGCGTTATTGCTACAGTCAACATGTAATGGAGAAGGTAGGCATATGATTGGGAACGTACTCATTAGCATAGATGTTGTCATCTAGGGGGCACAACATTCTATTCGTAACGAATTGCTCTTTTACGGGCCTAGTCTACAAAGGGAGAACAAGAACCTGACGTGAGGTAAGGCCGTGGTTTTCGCCTGATAACCGCGGGTGAGTAAATGCAAATGAAGATCGTTTTAAGGATTACCTCGGGACTATTGGTAACTCTACCGGCTAATCATGTACATGAAAGCATACACAGCCAGAAGAAAGGCAATTCCTAGGCCAAAGGCAGATATCCAAAGCTTCTTCACTTGTCCCAACTTTTCCATGCCAACACACCAGCGACTTCTTAAGTCCCCTGGGCTGGCCGCAAGGAAGAAACCAGCAGAAGAAAACACAGTCACGTTCAGGCTTCGCCTTTTGTACAACACCAGTCAACTCTTGGACTTCGTCTACTTCTAGAGCCTTTGTCAGCCGAGTGACCCTTGACCCTTTCCCCGGTTAAGTACCCTAGTATTTAAGTAGTATGTTGTACAATTTTGTGAGTTAAGTACGGGTAGCCGTTTTCACAAAAATACAGGGCAAAATTGTCTCAGAAACCACCCAAGTTCATATTAAAAATTTATAAATGCACGGTTGTTATTGCATACACATCTAGAACCGAAAAATCCACTCTTTAGTCCACGGCCTGCAATCCGGGGGTCAGGAGCTGTGGCGATTTCGCCACACAGTAACGCAGAGCATGAGAGTGAGGAGCAAGAGGCCCTGGCTAGCGCAGTGGTTAGCACTGACAACCTTACCTTTTGCTCTGATCATCACAAAAAGGTGGAGGAGCGGGTGCGACCGCTACCTTCGCCGTCTTCATACGGCAAGGCCCTCTGCCATGCAAGTAGCTTTTTCAAATGCAAAAGGCAGAAATAAATAAGGGACGCAAAAACACAAAAAACCCTAATTACCATAATGCGACCTTGTTAGAACCCAGATAAGGAGCTCTGCCTGAGTTGAGATAGGGCAATATGCATGCAATGCCATAGCTTGGTGGAGTCCTAGGGGCTAGGACTCTAGTGAGGGTGGACTTGTGGCGATATCGGCACACAGTGAAGCAGAGCATTAGAGTGAGTGGTTGAGGAATCAGGAGCAAGAGGCCCTGGTCAGCGCAGTGCCAACACTGCCAACCTTACCTTTTGCTCTGCTCGTCACAAGTGTATAGTACCATAAGTACGGTAATGCTAAATAAACAAAACGGGCGAATTGCTGTTTCTAAAAAGTGAGCAGTTTACGGGCTCTTTCACCCACCCATGAAAGTTTGCAAAATTGCCGTAAAGCGGCCAATAAACGAAGACGCGAATCGGTTTTGATTTGGACTTTTTGCAAACAACTTTTATTTTAAATTAATTGCATGTCCATAAGAATGTACATTTACTAGTAAATAATAGGTTCAAGTAATATATTAAATAGGTGATCCCAAAACCCGTGCAAGTTGAGTAGAAGTCGTCCTTGTAGGGTAGTTTTTAATTGAATAATTAAGTTAATTAAATTTTACTTAATTAACTTTAAATGTAAAAAAATAGATGACTTGATTTGACGGCAGAGAGGTCTGCTGGGAAATGATGCTGGAATCAAGTGCTGGATCTGGAGATGTGGACAGGTGATCCGGACATGAGAAGATGACTTCTCGTGCTCATGTCCACGAGCATCAGGGTTGAAATGTATAAGAGTAACGGCAATTGTGATTGCTAATTGGTAGTTTTAGAAAGCGTCACTGCGTGGCGCTGGTAGTGGTGACGCTGAATTTGCAGACGCCACAGAGTCTTCTCCAAACTTGGACAGTGCCGGGTTCAAGTCCCGACACTAGCATAGTTAAAAGTGGTGGTGTGATAGTGGTGAATGTAAGCCTGGTGTTTGGTATGGAATAGTTAAAAAAGAGGTGGACCGGGAATCGATCCCGAGCAAAGCAAATGGTAAGGTTGCTCGTGAATACAAGCAATCACGAGACCAGGTGGCTTTTGTCTAGTAGAAGCCAAACTAAGACGCTATTGCTTTGATATCCCACCAGACCGCACGCCTTAACTTCTTGCCTCCAAAGACACACCTCACGATAACTGAGTCTGAATTTAACTTAAGGATTGGGGATTATAGCTTTAGCCATAAAGTACTTACAACAACACAAAACTAACCTTCATCGACCAGCTCACGCTCGACCATCATGGTCAGAGTTATATGATCCTGTAGAGTCAGCTACGGCTTGCTCACACCAAGTGATCCCAAACACCGCTTCTTGCGTTAGGTAGGAAAAGAAGGGTGGAAAGGGATTCAACCACGAGCAGAGCAAATGGTAAGTTTGCTCGTGTTAATGAACAATCACGAGACCAGGCGCCTATTATCTAGTAGAGGCCAAACCAACACGCTATTGCTTTGCTAGCCCGCAGATATTACTAATTATTGCTAGGTTTGCATAAAACAAAAATGGATAAAAGTTTTTTAATTAACTTTTTTTATGCTCCTTGACAATTGCCAATGGCCTGGTCATTGTTTGCGTGTGCTAGTGAGTGGGAAAGGGTGGTCTCGGTCTGTGACTGAGAAGTTCCAAAGTCTAAAACTAATGAGGATTCTGCAACGAAGGTGGGATTGACCACCGAGGAGCATTTTGCATAGGCAGACGCTGTACATCACCTTACGCAAACCGACTCATTTCAGCCTCCACGACCGCAGCTTTCCAGGCCTCCACTCTTTACTACAACACCACCACTTTTTACTGTGCTACTATGCTGGTGCCGTCCTATGCTGTCCTATACGGACGTCTATAATAATCAGTTAATGATGCAGTTCATCGATGCGTTTAATAATCAAGCCAAGAAGGAAGAAAAATCAATGGCTCTCCTTCTGGATGACCTTACGGCAGGGAAGCACTACTTTAATCTCCTAATTGCTTGCATTTTTACTATTACGATTATATTCTCGGCTCTTCTAACTTTCTTTATTCACAACTTTTGCAGGGAGAAAACAGGACGTACTAAAGCCAAAGCCGTTGAAGACTTCGAAAGGAACCAGGAACTCAAAAAATTGAGAGAACTTTCCGAAAGGGAAAGAGTTGCCTGAGACCTCCACATCGCACCTCCCACAACTTCTTCAATTTATTTAAATTTAAATTTTTTTTCCTTTCAAAACTCGTCAAAACTGCTTCACGACCAATTAGATTGTATCAGACTTAAATTTTCTGTTTATAATTTAAACACTATATATATACATTAACCCCTAGCATTTATTACTAACACCGTCATTTACTATTTCAGCCAAACTCCAATGCTTTAGAGATTATCAATCGAGATTATTTTGATTTTGACAAAAGTCGAAATAAAATAATATAATAATTTTTTTTCTAAACCAGCGTCAAATTTGTTGAGAACTTTTTTGCCAATTGATCCGTTCACTAGTTCCAGTTTAGATCAAACTTCTGCTAAAATGTCAAGTTTAGAGGATAGCGTAGCACCTATTTGCTCCAGGACGGTCAGCGGACCACAAATAAATGTAAAATTGGCAGAAATGTAACCCAACTCTTGTGCAACAGAGGATTTGTTCAAAAGCTGTTGAGCACTTTTAATTGATACTGCATCTACAAAGTAGAAACTGTTCACTATCGCCTTAACTTGCGTAAATTTTTTTGCGTAGTATTCAACTACCTTTAACCAAGCTCTTTAAGTACTTCATTGCAAAGTGGTTTCCAAGTTTTCACAATAATTCTAAACACAAATCCTACCTCATATTGTCTGGGAAGCTTCTGAAATACCTTTAAATATACGTAATAAATTAGATCAATAGGTTCAATCAAAATCAAATCAATCAAATTAGAGTTGTGGGGTCATTGAAACTTGCCATAATTTATTTCATAAAAAAGTATTTTAAAAAATGTCGGAATAGGTAACAACCCTTTCGCTGACCCTGTCAAATGTAATTTATGGCTGACCCCGGCGTTCAAATTACTGGGTCATTAGGACCTCAAGCTTAAAAACAGATTTGAAATTGGTCAAGCCATTCTGAAACTAAGTCTTTGTCCAACAGACAAACGAAAACAAAACAATAGAAGCCTTCTCATTAGGAAAAGTTCACTGTCACGAAATCTCTCGCGTCCCAAAATTGTCACTAAAACTTAGCTACAACATGGGTGTGTAACGACTAATACTCGATATACAACCACTTTGCCACTGTAGCCTTGACAAATCTCAAAAGTTACTTCAACCTCCATTACATAGCAAGGTTTCCGTTTTTTTTTGTTTTTATTAAATAAACCAAAATTGAGCTTTTGGTTCAAATTACGGTTTTTTTGGGTTTTTAATTGAAAAAAAAAACAACTTCAAATAAACCATAGAAAGGTCATCAGGCTGAGAATGACCGAAAGTGTTAATAGTGTCAATGACATATATCTCCCCTCCTGGAGTACCTTAACCTTTGATTTCTTATTTAGAAGCGATAAATTTTGAAAAAGTACTGTTGCAACTCTGTCAAAATCTATAGTCAAAACACAATAGAACGGCTCTTCGCAAAAAAATTCCTTGTAAAGCATTATTCCTGGGCAAGAAAGCTTTAATTTTAGCGAGTGATAGGTAGAATTTCAATTTTACTAAATTTTGAAAGTTTTTCGGGCAATTTCTTGCTGTGGTTTAAACCAATGGTTTATTTAAAAAAAACAAATTCGTTTAAACCATTTGTTTAAGCCAGGACACCCTGCTACATAGTAACGACTCAATTCAAAACACTTGCTTGCCTCCAGTACCTGCTTGGCTCTCAGCATTGTAGTGTAGAATATCCGTTACAGAAGTGGCATACATGTCGCTTGTCCTTGTGTTTTTTTAATTATGCAAAGGGAGAACCTTAATACTTTAGTGCTTTTCTTGCTAACTTGCCAAATTTAAAAAAAATTTTTTATTGACTTAGGAACCCACTACAAAGGTCTTACCCCTAAATATCTTTAAAATTCAAAATCTTTTAAAAAAAAATTTTAGATACAAAGTACAATCACTTAGCTTATGAAATCATTGTTTTAATTATTTTTAAAATATGTTCACTTAGCTTTGATATGTTTTTTTTTAAAATTAATGATAACCCCTATGTTAATCCTATGAGATAACCCCTATGCTAACCCTATTTGACCTCCTTGTGCATGTTATTAAGTGTAATAGTAAGCAATAGCAATATACAAGCGTATCAATCATTAGGCTTAGGTTATTGGTATTATTGGAAAATCTTATTTGTTAATGTAAAATAAATTCTATGTGAAAAAACATTGTAAAACAAAATCAAATTTGCCGATTAGAAGTTTAAGATTTTAAGAATTCCGTACTCTTAAAAAAACTTTTAAAAATATATCGCATTTGTTTTCTGTGTTATGTAACAACGTTTAGGTTCTGAGGTATTACTGTATTGTTTAATTTTCATCCAGTATATTAGAATTAAAAATCGTAATATCAAGAGAATTATCGTGCTACAAGTGTGGAGTGCCCTACAGTATGTTTCTACAATATAATTACGCAAAACGTATGTCTAATTAAACACCTATATATGGATATGAAATATGGATATTACACCTGGAATATACGGATTTATTTAATAAATATTTTCAGACTGATAGGAGTAGTAGAAACTTCAGCGGATTTTTTTTTTAAATAAATCGCCCATGAAGCAAGTTATTATATTTACAAAAGTGCTATTTCTTATTGCCGTACTTCCTTATTACTTATTGAGTTTTACAAGTACTTTTTCTTGCTGTGAAAATTTTCTAGCTCAGAGCACCAGCAAGGGGACGGATATATGCACGTGCCAGGATATTCGAAAAGATATTCCCTGCTTGGTCACGCAAAAACTTAACTGCACTTTTTTAAAACTGGATATGGCTATCCTCCTTAATTTTAAGTTAAAATTTAAATTTTTAAAAAATTCTTCCTGTCCTAGGACAGGTTATTTCATCAAGTTAATTCGTGATATTACAATTACTTTTGGAAGCAATGCAATTTAACACATCTTTAATTGTGCTTGAGTGTGTGTTTTCTGAGGCTGGATTTCTTCAAAAATGATTTCGGACACATATTGCATTGAAATGTTTCCCTTTCCTGGTGTGTTCTTCGCTTGTGAAGTAAAAGCTGTGAACTAGTTTTGAAGTCCTCATTACAAATTTCGCAGGTGTATGGCTGCTCGTTAATGTGTTTTCGTATGTGGTCTTTGAGCTTATCTTGCGTCCTGAAAGAAGCCGAGCAAAAGTTGCACGTAAAGTGACTCTCATTTGTGTGCGTTAGCATGTGTGTCTTTAGTGTTCCCATAGCTAGTGCTGAGTAGTCACAGAACGTGCATGCGTGCTCCTTCCTATGCTCAGCGTGGAAGCACATATGTTGCACAACGGAACTTTTCTGTGTATATGAGGCATTGCAAATTGTGCAGGCGAAAGGCCTCTCCCGAGTGTGAGTCCTCATATGCGCATCAAGGGTTGCCTGCCGAGGGGCCGCATAGTTACACGTCGTGCACATGTACTCGCTAACCCCTGTGTGTGTAACCATATGTGCCTCTAGTGCACTTTTGGTTGGGAATTTTTTAGAGCACTGTGCACATTCCAGGAGTCCTTCGCCCGTGTGTTTCATTAAATGTGCTACAAGAGATGCCTTAAGTGCAAAAGACTTGGGACATTGCGTGCACGCAAAGGGCTTCTCACCCGTATGAGTTCTAAGATGACCCCTGAGACTTCCACGAGTCTTGAACATTTTTGGAACTTCACACAAGTCACACTGAAATTCCTTTGAGTCACTGTGTGTAATTGCGTGATTTTTAAGAATACTCTTAAGTTTAAAGCGCTTTCCACATGTAGAGCACTCATACGGACGAACATCCGAGTGGATAAGGCGGTTGTGCTGCTCTAGACCACTCAGACTTGTGTACGTATTTTCACACGTGACGCATCTGAAGATTTTTCTGTTATCCAAATGAGTTTGTCTGTGAGTCCACAGCGCATTTTTACTTTTGAACTTTTTGCGACAGGTTCCACACGGAAATTTTCGTGAGGATGTGTGTACAACATTTTTGTGAAATTTTAGTTCTTGTGAGCTCTTGAAATTATTTCCACAAATTTCGCATGAAAATGGACGTACGTCCGAGTGAACTCTGCTATGTGACACGAGCTCTGTCTTTGTTTTGAATGTGGCTTCACATGAAGTACATGGAAATGGTTTTGCGTGACAATGAATGCGAAATTCATGCGATTTCATTGTTGCTAGCGTTTTGAACTTTTGAGAACATTGTTCACATTCAAAAAGACGATCTTGAGAATGGACAAGTTGATGGGCGTTTAGGACGTTCTGTGATTTGAAGCCCTGGTTGCACATACTGCAAATAAAGTTCCGTTCTGCTGTATGTACCACCATGTGACCTTTTAGGTTACATTTCTCCTTGAAAGCACTCTGGCAAATGTCACACTTAAATGGTCGCCGATCGGAGTGAAAGCCATCAATGTGACGTTTAAGTTGACCGCTGAGCTTGAACTTCTTTTGACAAAGGTCACATTCAAAAGGGTAAAAATTGGAATGGACGCTTTTGTGAATGCGCAGAACGCTCTTGAGCTTAAAGGACTTTCCACAAAGGTCACAAGCAAATGGGCGGTCATCACAATGTACGACTTGGTGCTGCAGTAGGTTGGATCGGAGTGCAAATGATTTTGGGCAATTTTTGCATTTGAATAGCTTTGTGGCCGTTGATTTTTGCGTTTCAGTTGGTGTGTATCTTGTCAGACGCACATAGCATTTATACTGGTCTGCTATTTTCAAGTTTTCCATTTTAAGACAATACGTTCTGAAAATAATATCAAACAAACACATTTTTGCCTTTTATAGTTTTTCAAGAAGTTCCATATTCTGATACAATGAACAGAATATATTTTTGGACTATTGGACGTCTATGGCATTTGAACTCGTACTTTGTGAACAGGTTAATTATTAATTAAAATTAGTTTAATGTTATGTATTTATAGATGTACATACAAACATACTTCAAAATTAGTTCGAAATACATAACACCTCTTAGCTTTAAGCTTAAATTGTAGTTTGCACTTACTTGAAATCTTCCAAAGAATTTGCGAATAAATTATTATGATTCAAATAGATGTCACGTACAGTATTTAAAAAAAGATCACACTTTTCTAAAACAAAATTAACACGAAAGTATATTTTGATGTCAATTTATAAAAATTTTTGTTGTAAGTGACCACGAATGATAAGCCGAGAACATGGCCTAGAATTCTGTTTACGTATGCTGTACGTACGTAATTCAAATATGTCAATCTTAAGGTTCTAATTAAGTAATAAATGAACGTTTACCTTTGTCTTTTCAAATAAATTGCCACCGGGTAGCCAGCTGTTTGAAAGTTCAAATTGTTTCTTAATAAAAAGTGCAAAGGTCAATTTAGTTTTTGTTTCGTGTTTCTGTTATTCAATAATTTATAAAAACATTATAGAAAAACAATTTATAACAAAATTACTGAATTGAACAAAGCTCAATGTGTGAACTATTTACAGATTTCCTTTGCTTGTGCCGCAGGGTATCTTATTATAAACTCAAATGCCCAATTCCACTAGGAAAATATTTTGTTGTTTTTCGTATGCAAAAAAAAACTCAACAAATCTATTCTATTGTAAGAATCATGCATTCTTGTTCCAACCTTACCTTGAAATTTTGATTTCCTAATATATCTGCCTGTGCAATCATACATACTAAAATAAAATAAATTAAGGTTATAATGGAACTTCTCGTTTTTCTAACTTCCCAATCTGAATTCCCCAACACCGCCAATGCAAAAGAAAATTGAAACACTTACACTTGTACACGACAAATCCAAATAAGTTTTGTCAAAATAATAATCAGTATAGTCTTTCGAAATGGTAAATGGTATTATAACATGGTATTATAACAGATGAGTCGTAGTTTTGACTAACTACTAATTATTAGTGAATTTTTTTTGTAAATGTTTCAATTACACAATGATTATCAATCAAACAATAGATCAGGTTATTTGATGTTTAGCCTTAAAGAAGTCAGTAAATATAGGGATTAGAGGGATGGAGGAATGTTTATGTTTACATTCTGGGACTGGGTCGTGTTGACA
>JAQFYP010001931.1:0-13975 GCA_034694865.1 Bilobella braunerae | reverse complement strand
GCTTAGGTTAAGCTATGTTAAGTTCGGGTTAAGTTAGGTTAAGGCTGTGTTCAGTTAGGGTAAATTTAATTTAGGTTACGATTTTGATAAGTTAAGACAACCTAAATTTCTTACCGCAATTTGTAATGAGCACAGGCTCACCATGATGAGCCTATGCTCACCGCTCAATGTTTGCTCATGACTATTAGCCTATGCTCATAATAACTCATGTACGCTCATCTATGACCAATTTAACTTCAAGTTAATTTTATTAATTTATTTTAGGTGTAAGACCACGCGCTGTGAGTGCCTTAATGAAGTGATAAGTAACATTTTTAAGACTTACACTGAACAAAAAAAATTTACAAGATGTATAGAAAAAGTAACACCGTTTCCAATTTTCCAACCGTGAATTTTTATTTCCAATAAGTACATGTATTATTATTTTAACGTTTGTTCAAAATGGAATACAAACGTAAACAAAAATGAATGTAAATTAAAATTTATTAAAATTAAAATGAATTTATTTGGTAAAATTTAATACTTGACTTGAGCAATCTCAATATTTGGTAGCATAATAAGTTGAATAAAATACAAATACAATTTTTGGAATGAGGTTAAAATGATGATTGAAAAGTAAAATTTTGAATATTATTTCGGTTTCTTCTTGTTTGTCGAATGTGTGCCTAGTCCTGGAACAAGAGAAAATGTTGGCTTCTTGGTCAAAGCTCCTGTCACTGCAGAAACCATGGCCGGGTCCTTGGGTCCTGTCGCAAATTTGGCGGCTTGAAGAAGTCCTGGAGACACTTCCGAGGGGTTTTTTGGCAAAACAGTTTTCACTGCATCGTTAAGTTTGTCCACTCCGGCTGCATGCACAACGTCCTTCGCAATGGTGCCAAGTAGGCCCTTGGCCGACAACATTGACGTGATTGGTTCCATTGAAAACAAAGCGAGAAGAAGGACTGACACAATGGTCTTGAAATTCATTTTAATTGTTAGACGTATGCTGTGATACAAAATTAGGATACAATAGGATACAATAGGTTACAAGCTGTGTCCGCTACAAAAAGAAACAAACTGTGAACAACAGTGAAAGATTTTGATTAATTTCACAATATATGTCTAAATTCTAATTTTTCAATATGACAAAATTTGATTTAATTAAATTTAAATTTAAATTTCTATCAACAAATTCTTAATGAAGACTAGTTTTCTTTTACTTTATACCCAAACAGCTTCATTGATGAAGTTACTATCTCCCCTAATTAGTCTGAAGTTGTAAAGGCGTCTCACCAACAAAATTTCCTGTTTCCTAATTGTATTTTCATTAGGAAAACAAATTGTAATCGCAACACCTTCAATGGGTGTCTCAAAATTTCTATGAGGAATTTGGAAAAAAAAATTAATATCACAAAATTTGCAGGACGACACGCTAATGCTGAATAAAATTGTAATTAGGAAATGACAAGGGAAGCAATAGATTGGGAATCACAAAATTAAAATAAAAAAATAAAAAAAATTGATTTGGTCCATCCCTTTACAACAAATGTGTTGGCTTGAACGTTTTGTTCAAATAGGTTTGAGTATTGTAAAATTAATTGTTATCGCAAGTTTTAAAAAAGGATGTTTCAAAAATTTCTCAAAATTTTCATTTTGGTTTCCCCACCAAAATTTCTACAAAAGTTACAAAAGTCCTTACTTTATCAACAAAAAAATATGGTTTGATGTTTTTCGATTCGGCGCCGATTAATAATTTTTATATTAATACTGTCATTTCTGGTGTAACTGCATTGGACGATATGAAAATAATTGCGTTTCATTTGATTTATTATATTAAAAAATTCAATCTTTTAAGCGTTTAAACATTCTTTTATAACCTATTTGAGAAGTAAATTTTTTATTTAAAAAAACGAATGGTTTAAATTGCATAAAGCATAAAGTAGCCTACTACCATGGGAAATTCGCTAAAACTAAACTATATCATTTAAATTAGCTTTCATGCTTGAATTGGAGACAAATTAAATTTAATCTTGAATCAAATGACTCAATTCGTCATCACATACAGAAGTGGATAATGCTTCAATTAAGCCGCTAAACAACTTTTGACTTTTGAGTTATCATTGCCACATCCAAAGCTTTCTATTTTTACTCTCTCCCATACAGTCGCCTTCTAAATGCCTGTAAGTTTCTGTTGCATCGATCAATTCTCTTTCACTCACCCCAGCCTTGGCAGTTTTAAGCAAAAAACTGGCCCAAATATCCTTCCTATACAGTCTATCCTTCACCCTCCTTTACCTCAAAATTTTGTAAACTTTTGAAAATATCCAGACGGTGAACAGTTGCACAGGTGAAACCACGGAACAAATCCTCGCTATCTCCAAATTTGGTAAACAAAGTTTAAAACATCAAATTGAGAGTTGTTTATAATATAGATATTTAAATATTTAAATTTTAGAAATGGCTGATGACAACCCATTGGAGTCAACTCCGCAAAAAGGAGAAGAAATCACAGAATTGGTACCTTTGCAGGTAGGGTTAAAGAGTTCTTTACACATTTCCATAAAAATTAAACAGGTTGCGTATCGGGAATATTTATAATTGACGTATATTTACAAACTAAAATCAAAGTAATTGTACATTTTAATAATAACATTGTGATAAGTATTTAATTTAGTCATTTAATACTTGATTTATGGCAGGACAATATGGGTTTGAGAATTGATTATTAAAAAGTTTGTGAGAAAGTGCAATTTTAAATCACATTTGTTAAGTTAAACTAATAGTTAAGTTTCTGTTTCATACAAAGGTTTATTTACTGTAATTTTGTTATGGATTTCTATATAACAGTTTTGAGCAGTTTGTAATTTGAATATTTGTTTTATTTTATTAATATTTTAAAAATGCAAATGAGACATTTAATTATTGAAATTAGAGTTGTACAGTTTGTCGCGTATCTAACATACTCGTTTAATTCCTCTATAATTATTGCAATTATCAATCCTCTGTTTATTTCGCCTCTTTTACAAATAATGAAAATATAAAACAAAAATATAGCACAGTTAAACTTCTTTTTTGTCCGAGCATGCAATTGCACACAGAAAAATCGTCAAAACTAATGTTTACATACATCTTATTATTATTATCTTTATTTACATTTTAATGTAAAATAATGCACTAATAACCAAATATATTGCATCCACTAACAAACGTTTTATCTTCAAGCAATTCCAATATTCCAAAATAGTTTGATATAAAGAAAAACATTGCTTCAAACAAAGTAGACTAAAAGCTCAATACTAAACAGCATTTTGCTAAATTGTTTCAAATATTTTTTCCAACTCTGACTAAAAGCGTATTTTGTATTACATACAGCACAAAAATCGTATTCCTAAGTTAATAAATAATAATATAGTAGTATCCTAAATAATTTAATTTTGTTATTTACAGTCGAACACCGCTGAGCAAGAACCAACTAAGGAACCGCGAACTTATGAGCAAATGAAAGCGGAATTGAAGTTAGGCGCGATCGCGATGAGTCCTGAAGAAGGCAAAATTTACTTCGGAGCCCAAAAAGCAGAAAATGACGCCAAAAAACAAAAAGAAAAGGAAGCGAGCGATAGATTTTGGAAATACCTCGGAACTCCTCTAGTCAGAATCCTATGTTACGGAATCTACTTCGTTTGGAGCATCACTCCAATAATTGGGATTGTCATTGGATTCATTTATATAAAAAACGAGGACTGTCCAGGGGAGACAAGCATTGCCCCCCTCCTCGTCACGCTCGGGTTCATGTCACTTCTGGTTGGAATTGGGGTTGGGACAAAGAAGGGGCGGGATCTGAATCAGGGTCAAAAGGGCGTTGACCCGGAAGGAGATGCTGACGGTACTGCCAATGGTACTGACGGTTCTGCAAGTGGTACTGTAAATGAACCACAAACCAAGGTTTCTGGAATTATAGCATGCCTTGCCCTTTGCAGCGGTTGTTTGGTTAGCTTGATTATAGTTTTGAAGGTTGTTCATTTAATTCTTTGGATTGTGACAATTGTGAAGGTATATAACTTTTCTGGACATGTAAAATTTGATAAGAATGACCTTAACCTGGAAGACATTGAGGCTCATTACTGTAATCAAGTACTCTTTACATTCGCCTTTTGGTCTGTGACAATTCCGCTGATAATTTTGGGTCTTGTGATATTTTTCTCTTGCTGCATCTTTTGCAGCTACTGTGCCTATACTGAGCATGCGGTGAGGAAAGGCAGTAACTAAAAGAGTTATGTAAATATATATATATATATATATATATAAGTTATGTCAATATATAATTATGGTGTATGCTAATATGCTATAAAAGTGATTGTGGAGTCCAACAGTCAATTTGCTTGTTTTTCTGTACAGTAGATTTTATAGTTTGAAGGCCTTTAATACTCTGCATTATTACAAAATTTACTCAAGTAATGAAATTTATACATTAACATTTTAGGATTAAAGAAGTATAAATGTTAGGTTCTGGTCAATTAAATGAAGCAAAAATTACAAGTGTTGAGAGAAAAATAAAGATAAGATTTAATTTCAGAGCTTCATTTTAACAAAGGGCCTTATAGAAGGCAAAATTTGTATTATTTATATATAGTATAATCACTTCTAAAAGTATATTTCTGTACTATTATCAAAATATAAATAGGCTTTATAGCTAAATGTTATATCAACGGTGCAATGTGTGATTAATTATTACAAAAATAAACATCAAATTGAACATAACAATCTGAAAATGGTTCCTAGTTTACGATATTACGGAGCATTTTTTTGTGGTGTGGAACCAAATTTGGGCTTTTGATGAAATACTAGCTGCACCATGTCGCTTTGCGGCACTCGTTTGCTAGCAGCCTTCCCAAGGGACAGTGCCGTCACTGTAAGTAACAAACCCTAGAATCTGGAGCTATCCAAGTTATTATAAGTAAATCCGTTAGTGAATTTTTTTTTAATTGTTGATTGGTAGAAATTCCATTACTTAAAAATTTTACAATGTAATAAATCCCACTATAACGTGGTCTTACAATATCACATCTTAATTAACTTAAAACCTATATATTAACCTTAACCTTATATTTCCAAAAGTTTTTTTTCTTGCTCTTTAACATTTATGTTGAGTTATGGTACCGACTTATTTTTTTGCAACGTAAAATAATAAATATCTAATTGAAAATTTAAATTGTAGTTTTTGAACTCCGAACAGAAGCTTTTGATACAAAATATAATGTTATTTTTCAAAAACAGTGGTAATGATTCCTGAATGGTGTGATTACGACAACTTGGTTCCGAAGTAGAGAAAATGAGTTTTATTTTAAACGGCTAATTACAAAATTGCAAGCTCATGTCTTCGTGACAAAAAATGAGTATATGTTTTGCACAACAATTTAAATTTTTTGGATGCCTTCATAATCAAATCTAGCAGTCATCCCTCCACAGTTTTTGAGGAACGAAAATTTGAATAAATTTATTGAATGTAACAACTTATCTTTGAATACATAAATCAACGTAATACATTTGACTACGTAATAAAAGAGCGGAAACGGTACTTTGTCAAATTAGTACCCCAAAAATTGTTTTGGTTTTATATTTATTGTGTAAAACAACAATGTCAAATTAGGTGCCAACAAACGCAAGTAACTGATGATAACTAGAATTTTTTAATACAATTTACTTGAATTTTTTGAAGTTCATGGGTAAAAAGAACTTGTTTCACAGAAATTTGTTTCACAATTTCTGAGAAAGTTTAATCAGTCTATAGAAAATGTGAGACCTTACTTCAGTTTAGTCACAATTGCGCAGAATGGACATTGACACAAGGCTGAAATCGCTGTCAGCATATGTACATTTTGGTGCCAGGTTGGGCATACTTCCTTTTGATCTGCTTCGCTCACCTATATTGCATCTGGTAATGTTAAGACCAAATGCGATAAGAGATATTTTCAACGTCGTGGTCTTGGTAGCAGCATTCATCAAATTGCTAGTTTTAGTTCTACAATTATTCTACAAGAAGAACGTAATTGCCATGATAATTATACTAGTCGGAATTATTGTTGCATTTGCATTTTGCCAAGGAATTGGGCTGTTCATTTTACGTAACAAAACTAGCATCGTCAGCGTACTAAACAATACACTTAAATACGACGACCAGACCAATGGTGAGTTTTAACATAAAATAAATCTGCTAGAAATATAATAGTTGTTTGAATTATAATTAACTAGCTGCACGATGCCGCTTTGCGGCACTCGCCGCCCCGCACCCTCCCACAGTAACAGTACTCCAGCCGTTGCCATAAATGACAAACCGTAGTATACGTAGCTACCCAAAATATTACGACAATAACCGTTCGAGCAATCGTTCAAAATCATTCACCACTAATTCATTAAATTTTTTTTGTGCGTCCGTCTGTCTAACCTCTTACCTACATTAAACCGGTAGTAGTTTCTGCCCAGAGTTTGAAACCACTGTTGGCGCCCATGTTGCTTATGTGAGAAATATGGCACATAATATAAAACACGCTCAATTTTGGGCATTGTGACATTTGACCTTAAAAAAACTAGAAACAATTTTTTATAGGAGTTTAACGCTAAAACGCTCAACCACTCTATTGTAAAATACATTTATGTACCAAATATGGCATACCTAGCTCAAGCGTTCTTTGGTGGATGGGTTAAACTTTTTAAATTTTTGTTTATTTTGACATCTGACCTTTGGTCCTAGAAAAATTGTAAGAAAATTTTGACCGAGGATTGGTCTAACTTCAACCCAGCTACGCACCTCACTTATTCACAAAATAATTTGCCGGTATCTCTACCAACCTTAACAGGATATAACAAATACGTTTAAAATTTTTGCATTTGATCCTTAAAAAAGCGAAAGAAAAATCTTATGTGCGAAGTATAGCGCTGGTATCTACAGCAGTCTTAACAGGGTAGGACAAAATAAGTTAAAATTTTAGGCCGTATTGCATTTGACCTTTGACCCTGGAAAAATCGGAAGTACATTTTGCCAGAAGTTTAGCGCAAAACCATTTCAGGTGTTTACCCCATTACAAAAAATGCCACCTGTAGCTCAAACGGTTTTTGCAGGCATCGGTATGCATTTATTATCCTACACTGGCTGTAAGCTACGAAAGGCGATATCCTACAAAAGGCAATAGCCTACAAAGGGCGATAACCTACAAAAGGCAATAGCCTACAAAAGTCAATAATCTACAAAAGGCGATAACCTACAATAGGCGATAGCCTACAAAAGGCAATAATCTACAAAAGGCAATAGCCTACAAAAGGCAATAGCCTACAAAAGGCGATATCCTACAAAAGGCGATAGCCTACAACAGGCAATAACCTACAAAGACGGTAAACTAAACTGGCAGTAAGCTACACTAGCGGTATCTTAGACCTAGTTCTTATGCCATAATAGGCTATCCCATAACTACTATGCTATAGTGGCTACCCGATACCCTAACTATAAATAACAACTGTAGACAAAGAAACTAACTTATACTTACCCTGGCAAGATACAGAGGCTCTGGGGTAATTTAAAACATCATAACCTTTCGTTCATGCAAAAGTAGGGTTTGACCTTGAAAGGTCATTTTGAGGTCAAGGGGTCATTTTGGGGGTCACTGGGGGGCCACAGAGAAAATTAATCTATACAAATGTTGCTCCCCTACATAAGGGGATCAACTTTTGTAGAGGTCATTTTCCATGTTGTCATAGAATGATATCTTTGACCTTGACCTTTGACCCCCAAGGGGGTCACTTCCGGTCAAACTAAAACAAACTTGAACTGGGTCGGATATGAAGGAACATATCCCCGAAAACCGCTTGAAGGTTTGTTGAGTAGTTCCGGAGATATGATGGCTACTCGGACGGACGGACGCACGGACATTGCGAAAACATAAAGTAGCTTTAGCTACGCTTCCGCTACTTAATAAGTGAATTGTGATGAAGAACGTGCCTTTGTAAATTGGGTTTTTCATATATTTAATGGTTTGTGAGTAGGATTAAATTAACTTAATCCTCTAAATAGCTTTAAAAAATTTATTCTTGACATTTGTGTTGTACACGGCCAATATAAAAATATAAATCTCAAAGGCCAAGACACTTATTAATTAAATTTAACAATTAACAAGCTTTATCCGCTGCTTCGTTAAGTTTAACATTTAGCGGGCTTTAACAGCTGATTTGGTAGGGTTTGCCACGTTCTGTTTCACTCCGCTTTTGTTCAATTTAAATTCAGCACTTTCCGCTTAGATCCGGATTTCTTTATTTTAAAATGGAGTTCAACACATTTTCCAAATTGTAATTCCAATTTAAAAAAAAGTTAAAAAATACGATTTCATACAAAACAGTGTCGGCAATTATCTACACTGACCACTATAACTATCCGCAAAGGCTTGGATAGTGAGCAAATGCTGCCGTACGACGGCGTTGCGAACCTAGTATATTATTATATGAACACGAAAACTCGAGCAAAATTACTTTGTTTGGTTTTTGATAGAAATTCCAACTGCGAGGAAATTCATCTCGGTTGAGTTGTGCTGGTTGGGTCTTATTCTGGTTATTCCTTTCTGCTTCATCGTTATACACTATGTGCACTTACCTGGATTTGAATTTTACTCTTACTTAATAAGAAGTATTTGTCCACAAACGGTAGTCGGACAGTATGCGTTGGTAGTACTTGGAGCAATGGCTATAGGCATAACTGTATATTGGGACTCAATATTTGTAAGTTTTGCCTTCTTCGTAGCACACAGCGCAGCGAAGAACTTGGAGAGTATGAGGTAATAAGTATGCCAAGAATCTGCATGCCGTGCATATAGTAATGTAATCATAATATATACAGCTTAAGTTTTCTTCGCTTAGATGGACGGATGAACGGAAATCATCGAAAATGAAGTTTCAGTTTCAAAAGAAATACAGAATTCTGCAAGTTCTCATCGCCTGTCAAAACGACGTGGCTAGCACGATTGTAGTTCCCATATTCGTCACTATTTGTACATTTCTTATTTCATTTTTATTTATTATTCTGAAATTTAGGCTTAAGATCAAAATTCTTATTTTTTGTACACTAACGGCAGCATTTCTTCTAAACCTGGGTGTTGCCATTGTTGTAGTCAACTACTGCGTTAGCGTGCGACGAGCTTCTGTTGGCTACGTCGAGTCGTTTAAAAGAAATGATCCGTTTACAACCAAACTAGATACCAAATTTTACAAGTCTTGTAGACGTATTGCCTGGCAAGTTGGAAATTTCTTCACTATTGAAAAGAATGACTTTGTTATTACGATGTTTGCTTTGGGGATACTGAATACGGTCATAAACCTTTTGCTTACATTTCGTGATTCACATCCTACAAGGATCTAGCAATAATCGCATATACTTTTTGTTTGGACAGTAAGACATGCCAGTAAACGTAATCGCAAGTTTCTGCCGCACTAAAATTTAAAAGGACGATTTTGATTCCTAATGAGTTGGACATTATTGCTTCAATTACTTTTCGGCTGATTGGGGGAGACTCATATATTACATGAAAATTTTATAATATTATGATTATTGTTATGCTAGTTTTAGTCATTTGTAGCAGAAAAACTTCAAATAATATTGAAGTATATATTCTTGTAGATGTTGCAGCTATACAATTAGAATGGAAGGTTATATAGCTTTATAGTTACTTCAAATAGCAACATATCTATACTAGCGAAAACACTATAGTACCATATGTATAAAATTCTAAATTTTTAAAAATCCTTGCATTTTTTGTAATGTTTTAAATTATAGTATATAAAATATATTAAATTATTTTTTTTTGTGAGTTTTAGAAGTCACGTCGAAGTAAGATTTTTGCAAAAATTATATCAACAGAAATAATATTTATTCAAGGAATGAATAGATTGTAATATAATTTTGTTGAAACTTTAATTCATCCTAACTTCGTAAACGAGAAAGTAAACGTGACTTTTCAACTAAACTGGTAACTTAAATGCGTATTATTGACGAGTAAAAACCAAAGAACATATTGTAGAAATAAGTGTAAAATAACAATTTCTCTGCATCTATATCAATTCTCTAAAAATTGAATTCCTATGAAATAACAAACTTATGCTAATTCATGTTGTATGCATGTATTGCCCATCCGTAGACGTTAACTATTGAAGTTTTGAAAAACTATAATATCAAATGTTAGCAAATTGGGTTATTGAGCTCCTTTTCAATTGAAGATTCAAGCAATTCTATGCATGGCAAGCAAAACACTTACAAGTAGTAGGCAAGGCCTGCAACTCTCAGAAAAATCTCAAATTTGGCCAAAACACTTGTTTTAGTGAATAATGGTATGCAAATTTTTAATTTATTTCTATGGTCACAATTGCGCGCGAAATTCAATAAAATTGATTTTCAACACTTGTCTTGAAAAGCTTATGGGAATTTACAAGCGATTTCTTGAGTTTCATATGGTCCCCCCTTCGCGATTTCCTAAATATGCTTCACTCAACAATATAGAAACGCCGAATTTCATGGAAATTTGTATGCACAGATCAAACACCCTAATTGCAGCAAAAATTTATATTTAGAAATTGAAAACATAAATTACATCTCAATTTTGATGTAAATTTCAAAAAAGTATAATTGCATTAAACTTCAACGTATTTTAACTATAAATTTACCAAAATTCCGGATTGTATTAGTTTGATGTTTTCTACTCATTTTCCAAGCAAGCATGTGTGGGATTGAGAGGCTATGTTTGCAGCAGATAGTACGATTTCAAGTTTTGTGAAGCAAATTAAGAGAATGGCAAGGGGGGACCACATGAAACTCGAGAAATCGTGGGTAAATTCCCATAAGCTTTTCAATAGAAGTGTTGAAAATCTTTTTTTTTTAATTTCTTTAAAAATTTATTTTTATTCATTTCCTTTTCTTAATTTAATTAATTGTGACCATAGAAATAAATAAAAAATTTGCATTTCATTATTCACTAAAACAAGTGTTTTGGCCAAATTTGGGATTTTTCTGAGAGTTGCAGGCCTTGCCTACTACTTGTTAGTATCCACCTACTAGAATTTACATATAACTTTGGTGCTGGTGGTCGATATTTAAAAGAAACTACTATTTGACTATTACAAACACTATTACTTGAGTACTAAAACTTTATTGCATTTATCAAGCAAACAAAAAAAATATATATACAAATATAGAACAGAAATCACCAAAAATTAAATTTCTGCATTCAAATACACGTATTGTGTCTGTATCTGTTAGGATGGTTGTATCCAAGTACTACTGGATTTAGTTCTTTGACAAAACAAAGTACCGAGAATTTCGAAAAAAAAAAATTGGAAAACTGTTCATTACAAGGAAAGGCACATTTTTTTTAATGATTTTGTTTACAATTTAACTTTAAATGTTCTTTGCGACATGTTGAAAGTTACATGGGCGTATATTGGAGTTAAATGGGTATATTGATATACATGTAGACTTTTAAGGACTTTTTTCATGTTTTAAGAACTCATTTTTGCCAATTTGAAGCCATCTGTAAGATCTTAAAACATGATTTAGTCATTTTTCCCCTATAAAATCTGAACATTTTTAATTCTTCCAAATAATTCTCGTGTCAAAATGAAACTTTTCTTCTCTAAATTTTTGCTTATCCTCTGCCTCAGTGAAACGGTAAATGCCGGAGATAAGGTAATAATCTAGTTACACTCTCTAGTTAGTAGATGGCAAAAAATTTTTTTTTTGTTTTTAGTACAAGGTAAAAATTAACGGACGCTTTAAACCAGAGTTAGAGGCCGAGAAAATTAAGGATGCTACCTTCATGTGTAATACATCTAATAAACTCAGTTTTTTGTTTACTCTGATCCCAAATACAGTACTGGTTTTATCAGTCTGGACTCCACGCATCTGGAGGAGAGCGACTCGCATGTAGAAGCGATGCACTCTTGCAAGTATATGTGAGAGTATCGCTCATATCAGCGATGATGTTTTACACCCCGCTTCAGCAAGCGAGGCTATCGCTCACATTTGCGATAAAAAGTCGCGTCATTTCTTATTTTGCCAATATTTCCAAAATGGGGCAAAATTGCATTAAAAGCCACGGTTTATTCCTCGGAAATAGTCTGATTTTTCCTAAAATGTAACAAAATCAAACTTGCACCGAGGAAAAGTATTCACTTTTCTCGAAAAACTAAAATTCTCGCAACCTGGGGCGAGCACATCGCCTCAGTTTGCAATGCATCGCCTCCTGGTGCAATGCGCTCAATGTCAGTTGCGAGAAAAAAATTATGAGAGCATCGCTTCCAGATGCGTGGAGTCTAGACTGTTTAATGGCAACGCTTAGTTGAAGTCAGATGGGTTCAAAGTTCAACGATTTTCTTCTGTTTTAACGTTTCGGCTTAGGTTTTTGAAATGGGGTTTAGAGTGAATACACAAACAATAAACATTAACAAAAATGTAAAATAAGTAAAAGAAAAATGAGTAAAAAAAATGTTGATTTCGCTCGCATAAGCGAGCGGAAACTGCATTTTTGGCTCGTTTTTAGTTAATGGGTTTATTTCATATAACTTTTGAACTAAGGGTAGTTGCATTAAGCTACCGACATACTCGTGAGTCGTGAATCGTGATTAGCATCAAAAGCTGAATGAGTCAATTACACCAGTAGAAGACTTCGACAATGATTCGAGTTCGATACTAAAAGCTAACACCATTCCCAGTATCCCTCAAACGTGATGAAAGAAATCATTTTTTCGTTGTAAAACGTTCCAAACGTTTGCTGAAAGTCTCAGCGTTTAAAATGGCTTCTAAGAAGCCATTTAATATGGTATCCTCCATTTTACTGAATTTAAAAAGAAACAAATATTAAGTGTGTACACGAATGGGAAGATTTTGAAAAGTCACAATATGGCGTCGGGGTCATCAAAGGTTATTTTTCAGGTCAAGGCCGTGTAGGCTATCCCCTGAAATGTATTGGATAGGGGATTTCAAAAATGAGAATTGGTGACCTTGAAATGTCATGGTATGACCTATAGAGGTCACTAAAGGTAAAATTTTGGTCAAAATTTTGTAGGGTGTCCCCTGAAAGGTATTGGACAAGGGATTTCAAAAATGACAAAAATTTCAGAATTAGATCTTTTGGTGTTTTTTTTAGAACGTTTGACGTTTAAAACCGTCATTTACATATTAACTTTGAAGTGATTTGACGTCGCAAAAAGTTCTAAATTATTTCTTCCCTTAGAATAAAGTCTGATAGTCTAAACTAACAAGTTACAGAGAAAGTTGGTACTTTCACTTTTTTTTGGCGGCAAGAACAGAGTTCGCCGACTCTATACTTTAACGGGTTTAAATTAATTGCAAATTTAAAAAATGGTAACTTAGAATTGGTAATTGCAATAAAACTAATTATGACCTTCAATTTGATTAATTAGGAATAATGATTAGTTTATTGTGATTAACTAATTAGTCGTTAATTGATAGTTAACTTTCCGAGATCAAGTTTTACATAAAGTTGGGGGTTTTTGGTTACTTAAATTTACTTAATTATAAACCTAGTCAGTTAATTTTAATTGGTTGCTAACAATTTTTGGCTTATTGGGATCATCGTTAAACGATTTTGAGATGACATCAAGCGTCAAAACCGCCAACTTTATGTGAAACTTGAAATTAAAAAAATAATTGTAATCGGTTTTTACTCATGGTTAGCTAATTGGGATCACAATTAGGTAAATTTGAGGTCAAATTGAGCTTCAGCAACCTCAAAAACTCCCAACTTCATGTAAAACTTGAAATTAAAAAGTTAATTGTAATCGGTTTTTAATCATGGTTAGCTAATAGGGATCATAATTAAGTAAATTTGAGGTCATATTGAGCTTCAGCAACCTCAAAATCCCCCAACTTCATGTAAAACTTGAAATTAAAAAGTTAATTGTAATCGGTTTTAATTATGGTTAGCTAATTGGGATCATAATTAGGTAA
>JAQFYP010001930.1:0-13979 GCA_034694865.1 Bilobella braunerae | reverse complement strand
AGGCTTAACGAGTCTGTGCATGATTGTCTCTTTGCTATTGTTTTTAATTTAGGAGAGGATTTAGAGCGAGTGTTGCTCTTGTGCGACTCAGAATCGAACTTCCATGTAGTATAAATTAAAGGGTACAAATTATATATTTGTTTAAAAAAGTGAGCCTTGAAATAAGGAACATCGGTAGACAAATAATTTATGCTTGACCTGTTTGAAATTATCTCAAATCGTGGCGCACAATTTCAAATTTTCCCGATTCCGCTCATTTTGCTTTTATTCAGGGCGTTTTCGGTGTCAAGTCAGAATTCTCCAAAATTACACCAAAGGATTTTCAATCACTGTGGGTGAGTCCTGTGCCGTGCTATCCACTCGCGTCTGAATCTGAGCCAGTAGTGAATTAGGCAACAACGATTATTTAAAACCGTGAAATAAACTGTGTTTATTTTGACAAATAACCTTTGACCTGTTCCAAGGCGGACTACAGGTGTTGTGGGAAAGCCCGAGAATAACCGGTGTCCTGGCCCAAGGAGGGTGACAGGAATTGTGGGAGATCCCTAAATGTGCGGATACCGCAATTACCCAGATTAATTAAGTTGTTTAATTAATTGACAAACAAGAATTGAGAGAGAGAGAAGGTGTACGGATTCCGCCTGGTGCTTCTCCTCACTACTCAAGAACAAGTGAAAACAGTGACATGGAGAAGGGACGTGGCCACCCCTGTCACGTGACTATTTTTTAACAAACTAAAGTGGCAAAAAGCTAGGGACAAAAGGGGACAAGAGGATCCTCCAGGTGTCGTGCATAACGCAACAGCGTCAATGTACACAAAGCGATTTTTAAAGAGCAATTTAAGCTAAAAACACATTTTTTTTATAAGATTTTTTTTTAAAAAGATTTGATTTGTAAGACGCCGATTGAAAATATTTCTGTTTCGAGTGTCAATCATCGAAGTTTGTAGTTCTGAGGATTGCATTAGCTGAATTGCGATTAAGAGTAATTGTTATTAAAAGTAATTGTAATTAAAATCAATTGTAATTAAAAGTAATTGTAATTAAAAGTAATCGTAATTAATAATTATCGGTAATTACGCGCTGCACTGTAGGAATAAAAATGTTGCTTTCTCTAATGTAAAACACGGTGAAAACACATGAAACATAAATTTAGGATGCAGTAGAAATTTTGGGTAATAATTTGTACGCTGATTTCACCTATTTTATTCGTAGGATTCATTTTTAAACTGTTTTGAAATCAAGATTCTAAAAAAAAACACTTACAAAACTTGGTTATTTGAACCTTCTCTAATTGAAAACTTTCTCTCGGGAATTGGTGAGTTGTGTTAAATAATGCTTATTTTCTTATTCCAATTTTTACGTATTCGTTCCTGATGTCTACTGTTATAATTGTGTTACGTTATAATTTAAGTAACATTTAAAAAAAAAGCTCTCTGTATACCCCGCGTTTACCAGCTCCGCAATAGCACAAACTAGACTTCGAAACCAGAATTTCGATTGACGCAACTGAAGCTATCTTAAAATTTCAAATTTCTGATTGAAAAACCGTTTTTCCTAAAGTTTCAAAAACGCTTTTCAAAAACCTACCTGATGAACATTGAAGTGGGCAGGCATGGGAACCAGTTCAGACGCTTTTCTTAAACACAGCGCAAAATGTACAGAGCCTTTTTTATCTGAGCGTGTCCCACACAATTTTTGTCAAATGCCGCATAACGTAGGAAATAAAGAGACAATTATAAAGCGAAAACGCTAATATAGGAATAGGGTAAATCTCAAATTACAGAGCAAATGAAGTACAGTGAGCATTTTTTTAAATGAAAAGCTAAATAAGAGAAAACGAGTCGTTGAGATCCAAGTAAGGACAATACAGGGTGTAGTCATGGATTTGTGACATGCAAAATTTCTCATCCGAAAAGGCGTTTTCTCGGCTTATTGTACTTACAGGACGATTCAATACTTTTAGCCGCATTTTTAACCTTACCTACAACTTTAGACAACAACAATCAGAATTTCCAAAAAATTTGAAATTGGGATGTACTTCTACAGTAAACTTTATCTTCGCCGTGTAAAGTGCTCAAACTGGACGATTTTTATGAAACGCAATGTATTTTTTTACAACAAGCAACAGGATACTGGAAGGAAGTGTTGTTTTTCTGGTTACCTGGTAAAAAAGAAGGGAAAGTCAAAAGTGAAAGTAAGGAAGGTGTTCACACTGAAAAATCTGCAACGTATTTTTTTCTACTAAAATAAACAAAGCTAGTTGTATTTTGTACGTTGCTTTTTCTGGAGAAAGTGAAAAAAACATCTTAAAACAAGAGAAAAGCAGAAGCGAAAGTATATTTTCAAGTATGGTGTCAAACTGGAAAATTGAACCGAAACACACTACTTTGTGACTACAAGAAACAGTAACTACTGGAAGAAAAGCGTTACTTTCCTTAGTGAAAGTATTGAGCGGTGGAGAAAGCAGAAGAAAGTCAACAGTGAAAGTTGTGCAATGGGAGAGTGGGTAATGAGTAGTGAGGTAGTTTGCATGAAAAATGAGAATAAAATTGGAGGGATCTAAAATCGTTTTTTTTTCTAAAATGCTTTTTTAAGAAAGTTTTCAAAATGGATTTTGTTTAAAATAAAGTGCAGGGTACCTTAAGTGCCCTTGAGACGTAGAACTCCGCCCCTGTGAACTCCGTCAGATCCTCCTCTTTGAGGAGGACTAGAAAGTAGATTATGGTTTAAAGGTTATAATGAATCTCTCTGTACATTTGTGCGGAGTTGCTAACCTGTTGTGTTGATCATATGGATGGCGACGTAGAAGTAGTTTTTGAAGTAGCCGTAGCCTCGATGGAGAAGATGATGATGCCTGAAATCGCTGTGAAAATGATGAAGCGCCCATTCCGCGTCACAGAGCGAATCACATTCAGGAGCTGCTTAAAATGATAATTTTCTTTTGAGAACATGACAATTTGTTGGAAAAAGTGCTGCATTTTGAAACAACCCATTTCCAAACAACTTTTCATGTGTCACTGAACGTTTATCAGTTCTCCAGTGTCTACGAAATTTGAAATTTTTTTTTACTTTGCTGACAAATTTACGTTGTCTTTTTAAACGCATATTCGCGCCTTAAACTTGTAGTGTAAAATGTACCGAGCCTTTTTCATGGTTGATTGTTTGCGTTCCAATCAAAATTAAAATGAACAAGAAATAAAAGCTAGGCTAGTTGAGCCTATTATTCTTACAATGAGTGGTCCAATTAGCTGATGAATTCGATTACGACAAAACGCTAATTAAGTAATTATTGATCTCTTCTAACGACCACTATTCTGCATAACATTGTTAACATTTAATTATGCATTATTTGTTATTAATGAGTGCATAATTACATACAATTAGTAATTACATAATTACAAATTGTCACAGCGTAGAAGAAATTGTGATAGAGGAATGCCGTGTACATAATAAGCTCTCGTTTAGGAACACGATGTGACTGGCCTTTGACAAGTACCTTTAAGGGCCCATTCAAAAAATGGTATTTTGTGAATTATGCGCCTCTTTGAGACCTCTAATTGGACAATTACAGTAATCAATTATCACCGCAACAAAGCCAAGGATATAAATGCCGTAGTCCGATCCCGCCAAGGCAATGATAAGAATAATAAACCGTTGCAAACGCACATAACCAAGTAGCGTATTGTACTGATACCAACAAATTCTTATACTGTTTAAATGTCAAACTATTAATTTTCCTTTATCCGAAGGTGAAAAAAATTGGAAACTTTGGTTTGGAGTTAGTTTGAGATGTGTAATGATTTAATGTGGTTCTGGAAATCATGAATTTTAGCCCATGCAAAACTAGCAAATTTTAGAAAAAAAAAAAACATTTTTTCGGTTTTGGGGGTCATTTAGCAAGTCATCCACGTAAGGTTTAAGGGTCGGGAAAAACTAGGTAATTAAAACTAACATAATTCTTTGTTTCATGGAAAACTAGCAAAAACCCGGAAAATTCAATTTTTTGTTTTCGGAGTCATTTAGGGGGTCATTTGGGAAGCCGTCAAAATGAGGGTCAGACCCCTTCACGGGTCCTCACCCGTGACCCCTACCACATACAGCTGAAAACAATTGAAAAATTTAACCTGTTCGAGAGTTATGGCGCAACGAAACGGCCGGACGGACAATACATTTCAATAAAGTAGCTAATACGCTACTTAATAATACTGAGCGAAATATTGGCCTGAGCTTTATCGGATTTAATAAATTGGATCTGTCTGCACATTTGAATAAAAATGCCGATGATCGTTCCACAGTGTGACCTACGAAAAGTAAGGTCACGAAGGTCAAATTGATTCTAACAGAATCAGAACAGAACAGTACAGAACGTTTTTTATGTACCGTCAAGGAAAGGGAAAGGTCTAGTAACTCACATTCACCTTGGAGCAACAATGAGAAATCAAATCTAAATATATTCACCATCTCTACCACACATTTAATTACTCTTACAGTCCAGACTGTAGCTACTAGGTTTAAAATTTAATTATTTTGGTATTTTCGGTAAAATTAAAAAGGTAATCTTAACCTCAATGATTCCGATGTGGCTGCGTAATAGCGTGAGACGCATTCGCTGGAAGCGTCCGACAAAGCTATCGCTCCGTCCGAATCTATTTTATAGAAGAATGCATTCGCTGCTCAAAGAAAACTTAATCACTTCTGTATCAAAAATACAGCGCATTTTTTAATGATTTTATTTACCGTCGTTGCCTGCAAAGCGTGTATTTGCTAAACGTGGTTATACAGAACATTCAAAAAGTTTTGTTTGAGCTTTGGTCGACGTTTTGTAAATTTTGGCCAATTTGGATTTTATCCATGCCACATGAAAAAATCTATTTTAGGAGCGAAGAATTTAATATTGTCAATTAGTTCCCTTAGTGC
Organism: Bilobella braunerae; assembly: GCA_034694865.1. Taxonomy (NCBI): domain Eukaryota; kingdom Metazoa; phylum Arthropoda; class Collembola; order Poduromorpha; family Neanuridae; genus Bilobella; species Bilobella braunerae. The sequence goes on along the minus strand of JAQFYP010001930.1, from coordinate 9,060 downwards.
AATCCCATTTCCGTGTTTTGCATAAATGAGTAACAAAAATTGCAGTTTACATAACCGGGAGTTTATTACAAAATTGTACTCGACTGAGAAACTATTTTTGCCATATTTTGTTTTCAAGAATTGCGCAAATCTGATTAAAAGATTGGAAAATTATTCTAAATTGTACTCCTTAAAAAGAGTGCTGTGACTCAGCGTCCCTTTGGAGCGATATCGCTGATTTTGACGTCTCTCAAATCAGCGCCAAAATCTTTGAGCACAACCTGCAAAGTAAGAATCAGCGTCAATCGCTTCAAGGGTGCACCACAATGCCTCGAAATTCATTGAAATGTAAAGTAGTTAGCGCTGTAGGTGAAACTCGAACGCAAATTTTCACACCGGAGGTTTTGAATTTCAGCGACACATGGAAAAAGTGTTGGAAAACTTAAAACTGTTTGTTTTTGAAGGACTCGAGCACTGCATTTGAAAATGATTTTTTTTTAATTTCGCTCGAAATTCCAAGTTCTGAAATTCAAGCCAATTTTTGAAAACACATAATAATTCATTCAATTTAGAAAGTTCCTGAGAAGCTTACTTTTAAAATTATGTGTGCGAATTATTAATGATGTTTTTTTTATTAAATTTTCAAAATCTCTTTTAAGTTTTTGGTTTCAAAGATTTTTTTCTAAACAAAAAAACACGCTTCCACTGAAACCTCATTTAGTTCATAATCATAATGTATTTTTTACTCTAAACTGTTAAAAATTTTTGCAGAAATTCCCGAAATAAGAAACAACGGTATACAGAGACTTCTTATATGCAGAAAGAACCAAATTTAGATATTTTAGAAAAGAGAAATTATACGTCGTACTGCCCGAAACTGCGTCACTGTAACTTGATTTTGACCCTAAATTTAAGTTCTAGGAACTTAGGAAAGTCTCTGTACATTTAAAAAAAAACGTAATGTAAACCAAAACTACTTAAGCTTACTATTCCATGGCAAGCAAAGGCTTGCAATTGATAGAAGAGTAGCTTCTATTGAACCTTGGAATTTTCACTCATAAGCGTCTCAGCTACATTTTTAATTCACAAGCAAACTCTTCCAACTGAACCATGTGGGAATTTACCATAATTTGAATTTCATTACTTGTGAACGGCGTAAAAGTCTGTAAAGCCTTGACAAGCGTCGTTGTGTGTTCAAAAGTTCAAATTGTCATATTGGTTGAAAAAATTGGAGAGAAATAGAAGAATGAAATTTTGTTTTAAATTGCATACGGTATTTGCTTTCTCTGTGCAAAGGATCTTAAAAAAATTTATTTTCGTCTAATCTAGCATTGATTTAGCTATATTTTTTTATTTTGAAAACACAGCCTTGGTCTCTAAGTTTTGAAAAGGCCTTTGAAAAATAACGGTGAGTCAAGCCAGTAATTTGAATTTGATTTTTTGTTAATTTGTACAAGATTTCAAAATTTTTTGACTACTTTAGTTTTTTTATATTTTGTTTGAATTTTTGAACATGCTGACCATCATTTACTTCTTTGCCATGCTTTCTGCTGAGAATATTTTAGGCTAATGCAGTTGAGTGCTACTGAACCCCTTACCTATTTGTTTTGATTCATGGAAAAAAAATTCGTGTTTCTACTTTTCATTAAAATTATTTAATTGAGATTAATGTTAGTTAATTGAAATTAGTTAATTAACTACTGAAGTAGACCCCCTTTCTTGACCAGGATATGGACCATCAGTGGTAACGGGGACATATTTAATGGAACAAAATTAAGTCAATGGGTTTAAAATTAGTTAACACGGCGATTTAAAAAATATTTTTTAATTAGCAACCGCATCTGCAGTAATATCTTTTTATTTTTGAGATGCTACCGAAAATGGTTTTAAAATTTTACGCGGCTCCGAACAGCACCGAAGTTGATTTGGGAGCAGATTCGAGTGTAGTAAATGATAATTTCTACAAGCGGAGAAAGTGAAAGACCAGTTGTCTAAGCTAGTATTGAGTTGAGATTTTAAAGATTGAGTTTTGGAATTTGAGAAAGGCTCTGTACTTTAGACTGAATGGAATTCCCTGAACGGAAGTGCTGCAAATGTGTGGATGAGAATCTACTCACCTCCACAAACCCTCCTTTCACTCTCCATTACAGAGAAAATTGAGAAAGGACGCATATTTCCCTTCTGGAAGTCAATCCCGCAGCTTTCTCAAGGATTTACCAATCCTGAGCCAATAGTACTTGTGATTTTCGAGGGTAGAATGCTTGGCATGGAGCAGTTTTGGAGTGCTGACCCTTGACCATTGTTGGATTTGGTCGGGGTCAAGAGGTCAAAGACCCCCGAGTCATCACCGCTTGTGTTCTCGTCGTGGCAAAAACTGGGTTTTGACCTCAGAAAGTCCGACCATTAACCTCGACATGGTTCGGAGAGAGTTGGATTTTTTAAATTTTATATTCTCAGGTTATACAAGCCCGTCCTGGGTCAGGATGGATTTTAAGCTATAATATGAGTACTCCTATCTTTGGTCGGGCTGGCTTGGTTAGTCCTATGTATTTGCAACTGCAATAATTGAGTTTTCGTTCTGCCCACCAGGCACACGCCTCCCATTGACTACTCAAAATGCAGCCGTAAAAATATTTCCTACGGCGAATTTGTAAAATAAAGTGAATTTATTTTTAACAGCCCGAAATTTCTTGCACAACTTGCTGCTATAGAAAAAAATTTCTTTTAGAAAGTTTTTCTAACGAACTGAATGTTTCCTTCCAGTGGTGACGGTACTAGTAGACGAAGTACGAGCAATTATTTTATTAATTAATTAGTAAAGTTAATTAGTTAATTACCTTTCCCAGAATTCCCTCCGTATGTTCACCTTTGATATTGGAAAGAGAAAAGACAAATCTCTTTGAGTGAAACTAGGAAGCTTTTCAAAAAATTCACAATATTTTTAAGTTCTCGATAACATAAGGATTCCGAAAAGTAGCTACACTTCTCTTTCACAAAACTGTCTTTAAAAAAAATTATTTTAAAAAAAACTCAAAATTTAATTGAATTGCACAATGCTACGAAATACAGTTGTAGTTTTGCGATAATTTTACTACGCACTCACGCACACGCCACCCATTGGCATTGGCTAATCAAAAACAAAATATTAGGACGAATTAAAAAATGATTGTTTTTGTTTTTTTAGATCACATTTGACAGTTCTTACTACACTACTGCAAGTGCTTCCTTTAAATGATTTCCTCCATTTCTTCCTTACGGAAAAAGAAGAAATTTTTTCGATTTTTCGGTTTTGGGGATCATTTAGCATGTCATCCACGTAAGGGTGAAGGATCGGGGTAAAGTCATTGAAACCACCATAATTCTTTGTTTCATTCAAAACTAACACACGCCCGAAAAATCCGATTTTCGGATTTGGGGGTCATTTGGGTCAAAAATTTATCCCGTTTGAGAGTTATGGCGCAACCAGGCGGATGGACAAGATATTCCCATAAAGTAGTTAATACGCTACATATTAATAATGAGCAAAGTATTGGCCATTGCTGCATCGGATTTTCTAAATGGGATCTTTTTAGAATAAAAATGCCGGCTCAAGCACACCCTCCACGACCGCAACTATTTCACGCTTCCACTCACCACTACCACACCACTCATTTTTTGTGCGGCTGCCGAGATTTGATCTCGGAACCTACCCAAGCTAGGACATGGGTCCTAACCCCCGCGGACTACGAGTCTTGGTCACCTACACAAAATTAAGATTCACGAAGGGCAAATTGATGCTAACGACGGGTTAGTACAGAGACTTTTTTATGTAGTGTCACACGTTTTGAGGGTCGTTAGGTCCAGTTGGCTAGGACGTTAGTTCCTTTCCACTGGCTTCTTGGGATCGAATCCTGATCCGTCCAATAAAAAAGTGCCATAGGACGAAAGCGTCCCATGTTCTGGAAATGCATGGAAGAGATAAAGAACTCTTATCGGTGATGCTTTATCTCGATTGTGCATTATCTGGAAAATCTGCATTTGCAGATAGCATAGGGGCGTAAGCCCAACCAAGGAGTTCTTCATGGAAGAATCCTAACTCTCTCCGTTAATGCACCTGGAGTGTATGGGATGATTGTCAGTGTTATCCTGACTCCGATAAGGTGCGGAGACGATAGGGAGGCCTTTGACAGTGTATTTCGTGGAGTTACTGCAATGGGCCCGATTGAGGCCTGAGCGGTGTGACTAGAAATGCACCCTCCATTAACATACATACATGCACCGTCACAGGAAGGTTGAAGTTCTAGAAACTCACTGTCACCGTGGAGCAACAACGCGAGATCAAATCTAAAAATCTTTACCACACGTTCAAGTACTCCTACAGTCGGCAACTACATTTAAAATTTAAATTTAAATTACTTCCAAATTTATACGATATTATCGGGCAATTCTGAGTTTTCTGAGACTTTTAGTATCTTTTAGAGAAGGAAGTTTTTTTCTTTTCTTTTTCTAAGTTTGGCGTCGTTTAAACATTACGCAAGTTATACAAAACTTTAAGCTTGACAGGTAAAAGTGAACAGGGTGCTATGACATGCAAATTATAAAGTAGTGCAAAATCTTTGGAAAATTAAAGAATTTTTGAGGTCACATATATACTTGAAATCAATAAAAAATAAGAATATAAATTGTTTCAAAAGGCCCCGTAAATGCAGTTTTATTTTCTTTTTATACAAAGCTTATAATTAAAAAAAAAACAATTCGAATTCAGTTTAAAAAAAATTATCCCAAAAAGTCTTTAAATACTAATTCGGTAGCAGAAAAACTTATGAACTTTAAGAGTGTAACTAGGCATCAGTTATAAAATTAGAAAATTGAAACGGCGTAGAGCTATTACACCAAAGCAAGAGTTGATAGGAGGATTCCCATCATTTATGCACTGTCCATAAAAAGGCACTATACATTGCACGTATATATGTAATATATTTTCAATAAACTCAACAAGAGAAACCAATAAAAGTATATAATTTGTACATGCACTTTTTGTATTCAATTATGAATTGAAAATTCATACGTATTTCGCCTTTAATGCAGAAAGAAAATCTCAATTGTCATTTGATACAATGCCTTTTTTAAGTGTGGAAGTAAAAAAAATAACAACATTAGAATTGAGTGTATTCTTTGAAAGGACTGTAATATTGCATAAGAACTGAGAATATTTTGAGTTGAGCCTTGTACCGTTAGCATTAAAAAAACACTGCACTTTTCAATTATTTAGGTTTCTTTTGTGATATTTTCTATATCCAAAATAGAGTAAAAGCTTGCAAATTTCAACAAAATTAAGCAGGTTTATTAAGTAGGTTTACGTTGGTTTTCCAACGTAATTATAAAACTCGCGCCAAATTGTGGTCACGTGGGCGGACTTTCACTTTACGCGAAAAACGTAATTCTTGTTTTAACGTAATTCTCAACTTAATTCTGCTCAACTTTAAGTCAAGAATTACGTTAGTTTTTTGTCCCTGATTTTCCAGTGTATTATGTTTAGTATCAGTGACCAGTATTACTAAGTTACATTAGCATGCCTCACAAGCGATTTGAGCTTAGAAGTGACCCAAGATTCGACCTAGCTCTGGTCACCGAGGCTAATTCAATTAACCCGTATGCTTTTGAGGGTAAGAAGTGTAAGGCCGTCTGGATAGAAATCGCAGAGAATCTTCAGAAATCGGATTTGAAGTTGCCAGTGATCGAAAGGTCGTGTAAAGATCGCATGAAAATATTATTGGACGATTACCACCGTGACGAATCGCTGAGTCATAGAGCGTGAGTGCATATGTTTAACCTAATTAACGTAACGTAATTAGCAAGTTGTGCTTCGTCGCACCTAACCATCGCATTACAAACTAGTTGACATTTTTGTATCTTCATAGGTCTGGCGTGGACGAGAAAACACTGACCGAGATGAAGCACACTTTAGAGAAGATTTATCAATTGATTAAATCAAAGTCCCCGACAATCAAGCGCTTGTACACCAAGTCGAATCGGAAGTCCACGGAGAGTCCACTCGGACTGAGGCTCTGGTTGCCGTCGACGAATCTTCGAGCCATAGCGATCCTTCGGAAGAAACCGAGAATATGGTTGATACAGATGATGAATCTAAATCTAATTACAAGCATGATAAAGAGGAACCTGAAGTGTCAACATTAGGAGAGAAGCCTCCAGCATCAAAGCGGTTTCGCAGGAGCGACGGATTTGCATATTTTGAAGCTAAACACAAATTATAACTGCTTAAAATTAATGCACTAACCTTGTTAAAGGTTAAAGCATTAAAGTTACGTTTATTTGTCTTTTTGCAGCGCGAAGCTGAGCTTAAAGAAAAAGAACTCGCTAACCAAAAACTTGAAGCGGAAAACAAAAAAATGGAATTGGAGATGCAGTCGAAGCGACAGGAAATTGAATTCAAATTAAAAGAGGCTGAGCTCCTGGAACGATCGGCTATAACCGATCGACAGAATCGATTTTGCAGAAAAAGTAACTCAAGTAACTGAAGTATTCTTGGAGTTTATTCAGCACAAAAACTAATGTATTGTAGTATGTATTGTAATGTAATGTACTAGAATTATTAACCTTCAAATTATAGAATTCAGAACTCTCTTATGCAGTATTTTAGATATTTAAATATATTCAAAAATTAGTATTTAACTAAATATTGTTCTATTTGCGGAGGAGCTAAATCAAAATAGTCCGACGTCTGACTGCCGTACAAGCAGGTGTGACAATTGGTTAGAATAACTGCAACTTTATAGAAGTCGGAAACGGGCTGCAGTTCTAGTTTGAAGTTCTCTTTGTAGTCCAAGAAAGCAAAAATACTAATAATTTTGCCAAACCCCCACTCAACACACTCACGAACTTTGCTCATTTTAGAATTACATGCTTGCTTTGCTGGAGATATGTTGTGTCCCTTGAACGGAACCATGAGGCATTTTAGTAGTGGGTAAGACGGGTCACCGTAAAGGTAGCAGTTGTTCCCTTGACCATTTACAAAACGGGCCTCCATGACGTCAACAATTTTGCTTCGATCCAGAATGATGGCGTCGTGCCTCTTTTCTTGTATTGGGCCGTACATGGAACCGATTATGCCGTCAGGAAGCATGACAGATTGGAACTTAAGCGCATGAGTGCGTTGTGCCCGTTATAGTACTGAAATTTATAGTAAACATTAACTACTAAATTATATGATGTAATATATTTATAGTAGTAATTTAAATTACGCTTCGCTGATTTGTTGTCTGGCGGCATACTGCTCGTACAGTACCATCAATGAAACCGACACAGTGCTTTTACGGAGATCCTTTTGCTTCGATAGCTGCTGCAAATTCAATCATTTTGGCCTGATCCATGAGTGGATACTTCAACCCTTGCAGTAAATGGCCCCAGTTTCCTAATACGAGCTTCACGATCATCCGGAAAATTTTACATAATTTAGACCGAGAGCATCCAAATAGTTTCATCAGGTCAAAATACCTAAGGATCAAAATGAAGTCAGGTTGACTATCAACATTTGGTTAACATTAAAACAGGATGTTTACCTGCATGGGTATGCCAGCCTTCGTAACAAAACGCACAGGGCTTCCATGCCAGTAGTTCTGGTTGTTCCAAATTACTATTTTATCTGGAATCTCCAGAAGTCCTTTAAGTGTCCCAAATCTGATTTATGAAATCGGAAGTTGAGAAGGCAGTTCCCTTTTGGCATGGCAATTAACGAAAATGGAGACTTATTCACTACCACCGGGTCAGCCTCATGAAATAGTGAGGCTAAGAGTAGATCCTCAATTTCGGAATCGTTTAAATAAGGGAACAATTGAATAACGTTTTGATTCATGATTGATTACCCGATTTGAGTGACCAAGTTTCGCGCCGTAGAAAATCAAAAAAAAATCGGTGAAAAAAATTCACTTAATTAAAAAACCTAGTAAATTAGGTTAACTTACTTATTCGACGTAAAGTTGAAAGTGAAAGGAATTAGGTCAACTTTTTTTAAGTTAACCTAATTAATAAACCTGCTTATTACTACATAATTACTACACAGCAAATATAAGGTAGAATTAAGGTTTAAATTAGTTACAATTTTCTATTGCGTTTTTTAGTCTAATTATATCTTTAAAAAAATATTTCATAGAAAAAAAACAGAGGGAATTTGTAGAATTTTTTGTAAGGAGTTAAGACATTATTACACGCGCTGGTTTCCAGTCGAGCTCTTTTCACCAAAAAATTTAAAAGAAAAAAACTAATTCTTTTTACCGCCGTTGCCTACAGGCTGTTCTTTTTAACTAAACATGGTTATTGTTCACAAGATTCAAAAACTTTTGTTTGAGTTTTGGCCAATATTGCGTTGATTTTTGACTAATTTGAAAATCTGGATTTGGTGTTACATCCATTCCAAATATTGAAAAAGTCCAATTGAGGAGCCAAGAATTCAATAATGTCAATTAGTTACTGATTCCGTGTTTTATTTAAATGAGTAAAAAAAAGAATTGTTTTGATATTCTAAAAAATTGTACCATTCGTCATTTTCTCCTTAAAAAAAGTGCTGTGACTCAGCGCTGCTTTGGAGCGATTACTGAGGTTTTGAAATTCAGCGACAAAATGTATGAAACCTCATAGCGCCGCGTTTTTTTTATATTTTAAGCAAAATTATCTCTTTCAAGTTTCTTAGTTGAAAAAAAAAAACAAGCTTGCACTGAAACCAAATTTAGATATTTTAGAAAAGACAAATTATGAGAGAATTTTAAAATTCTCGTAATTCTCGTATTCTCATGTGAATTTTAAATTTACTACAATAAAATACTGCTGAAACTGCGTCACCATAACTTGATTTCGTCTAAAAAATTAAATTCAAAAAATTTAGGAAAGTGTTTGTACATTTCAAAAACTTACAGTGCAACCTTTATGAAGCCCGAGCCACGAATGGTTTTTTTATTTATTACTCATACTTATTTACTTATACCACTTTAACGTAATTTTTAAATTAATGGCTAATCCCAAAAATTTGCATTCAAAATTCTGCGTTTTATAAGCGGGAAATATTACCTTAGCAACATTTGAGGAGTA
>JAQFYP010001929.1:0-13984 GCA_034694865.1 Bilobella braunerae | reverse complement strand
AATTTATTTAGCACAAATAAAACATTAAGAGCCACTCACTTCAAAGGATATAACTCTTAAGTCTCCCAACTTTCTTTGTAATATTTGAGAATTCCTCACGTTTTGATAAGCCTGAACTATGAAAACTCTTTCAACCTTATTTTCAAGAACTTGTGGTTATGAAACAGTAAAATATTTGAGATAATAACCTTTGCGTAGGAAGGTTCGTTTTTGGAATTCTGGAAGTTTTCGAAATATTTGAGGTTTTTCCTTGCTCAGAACTGTGGCACATATTTACCATAATATATGCAAAATGTTTAAGATTTTTATAAATGTAAATTTATGTTTAAGGCAATGGTGTGCAATTTCTGTTACATTCTGTATCTTATGCGTAGTCATTATTTATGTGCACCTGGAATCTAAATAGAGAAATTGATTACCAATAATACGATCAAGTACCTACATCCGAGGTCATAAGAACGCGGATGAGGTTGCTGTACTTGGTGTAGAAAATAGTTGGATTGAACAAAATCATCGTACTTATGAATCAAGCAAATTAAAAAATTGTATTGTGAGCAGGTTAGTTAAGGACTAGTCGAATAAATAAAGTGAGGCTTTAAAAGTAAACTCATAAGTGCATATTCTTTAAGTAAAAAAAATTACTGCATTTTTTTATGTGGCGTTGGAATTTCATACACGGGAAACTTCAATTTTCAAACTCTAGACTTTAAGTTTGGTATTTATTTCAAAGTTGTGCTTCATATTAATTAATCTTTTAATTCTCATCGTATTTTCTTGTCATTCTTTGTATGCTTTCACGCCCTCCCTCAAGTAATTAATTTCAAGGTTTTAGAAATGAGAAAAAGCTAAAACTTGGCGCTATGTCTCAAGCAAGTGTTCTAATTTTCGTACTTTATTTTAGAAACTTTGTGCATAAAATTTCCATACTGATGAGCTTAACCTCAAATAAGGATCCGGGTCCCAGGAGCCTTCAAAATTTTGCCTGATTACAACAACAATATTTAAAGGATGTTATACTAATTTGCTGATTTCACTTTGCCCAACTTTATTTCCAAAGGGAAATCAAATCAATGAAATTTGTAACCACGACGTCAAAGGATAGATAAACAAATTTGAACTACAACAAATAAAATAAAGTATGAATTATTCCAATTTGTTTTACAATTTGGTCTCGTCAGCAGGTTGGTCAGCTTAAGTGATTATATTAAGCATAATATTAGTGCTTGTGCAGTTTTAATAGGCAAATAAATCATACATTTGTGTTTATTCCCGATACTTTTATTTCTGTCAAGGTTTCTAATGTTTCCAGAAAGCCAACCACAGCACGGCAATAAGTAAAGTTGATATAATGTTTTCGGTGTTTGCAATAATTTTTAGTCCAAAACATCTGACCAACAATGTAGTGAGACGTTAATGTGCATAAACTTTACATCTACATATACTGCGAGTAGTTTTGTACTACCAAAAATTCTTTCATATAAAAACCTGCATTAAATACCAAGGCTAAACGAGAAGCATTGCCTACACCTTTTGTTTTATCACTGTTTTTTTTAATAATGTTTAAATTATATAAGCTTTCACAGTTTGACTCAAAACTCTAAGTTAATGAAGTCCAGCATTTAAAATTTCTAGTGTATTAGACCACAAAAAAGCCGTTTCAAGTGCAAACCTAATAGGTTTAGCAATACCTTCAAAAACTAGATAATATTTAGTTATGGTATCATCGTTTTTTTTAATTGAGAAAGTTTTGGCATAATAGGATGAAAACACTAATCGAAAAAGGTAAGTTCTTATTTTCATTAAAATTAAACAAAACTCCACTGGCGTTGTTAGAATGAGAATTAACTGTGCAGTTTTTTAACTCCGTAGTCCATTATGTTGATAGACATTGGTTGTCCAACAAGAAAAAGTAAGTCAAATGTCAGTGAGCTTGCCAAAAAATGGCAAAAAAAAGAAGTGAGAATGTAAAATATAGTGGAAATTGAATTTGAGTTATATTTGGCACTACCCTCAAGAGTTGGACAGAATTGCCTCTTCCTTCCCATGATTGACTGCCTTATAAATATTTATACTTTCCCTATAAAAAAAATACTGCTGAGAAAATACAGAGAAAATCCAGGGTCCACCCGTCTGTCCGCTTCTCTCTAGTTTCGCTGAATCAACTTAATCTTAGACCAAATAGGATCCGCTTGAGGAATTCCAAAATTCTTTATTTTGTTAACAAATGTAAGAAAAGGCATGGAATCCTCTAACTCTCTGTGCAATTGTATTTCTTCTTATTGCTGTAGAACAGTCTTTCATTTAAAGTAAATAATTATGTCATTAGCAGATTACCAAATAACGCTCAATGATAGGAGGTTGGCTTCAAATTCTAATTGTTTAAATTGTTGCTACTATTGCATCCTATTTTTCCGATATTGAATCAAGTTCTCTTCTGTATCCTTCTGGTTATCAGCTTCAATGTGATTTTATATTATTAAAAAAAAATTATGCTGCATTTTGGTAGGATTTGCAATTGAATGGTTTTGAAAGGATTGTATATGATCTATGAAAGATGAAACATTAACAAAAACAAGAACTATTGTTTGAAACATGTATTTTAGGATTTCATGTTTTTTTGGTTTTGCACACTCAGCCAATTCCGAAACTGAATACGTTTGCCGATTCGTAGAAGAGAACCGAAGTCGAAAATCGTTTCTGGAAAGGAAAATCATCTAGTCCTTGGGGGAGTGAGCTGTAAATTGAAACTGCGGAGTTGTAAAAGTTATTGTTCTTTTTCCTATTGAATCAATTTATGCTTTGTTTTTACTTGTTGTAAATCAAACTAAGCATTTGCGGCTAGAAAATAAATAATATAATAGTATAATATACACATATATATATCAATATATACCGTTCCGACCACGAAAAAGGCAACACCCTAAATAGTCTGTAAATGTTAAAAACACCCTAAATGTTACTTGTGCATGAGGGGCGAATTATAACTTATAATTTCGTTTCTGAAAATCAAACAATCAATCAACCAAATTGAAACAAATTCGCTATCCCGTAATTTTCCCAATCTTTAAGTTGAATTTTAATTCAAAACTGTGTTTTCGTTTTGTTTAGCCCTGAATCTTATGTAAATATGTTTCTAAGAAAAATAACGTAGTCCTTTTTGGCTCACTGGTTGTGGGCAGGAAGTTTCCTTCCAGAAGTGCTTTGCTTTGTTGTGTAGTCTGTAGCAGGTCTGTTTCTAATTGTAAGACACTAGCTAAAATGCCTTTTCTAGGACAGGTAGCTTTTTATTTACCAGCGTAAAATTGTTTGATCCTAACTACAAGTTCTTGCTGATTTTCATGGGAAAGCTAATGAAAATTAAAGCAATCCACAAGAAATCGGTAATTGAATTATTCTCATTTTTGCATTGTTTGACATGATACATGACAATAATACATGACATTAATAAGAAAAAATAAGTAAATAAATAAAAATAAGAAATGGGTTAGGTTTAAAATTTTAGGCAAACCTAGGCCAACTTCAGCCCCTGAATGTTCACTCAATTAAGGTCAGATCATTTGCATGTGCTTAGCATATCCATTACCCAAACGACCCTTGACATTACAGTAAGTCAAATTTTTACACTGAATAAATGTCAAGCGTCAAGCTGAGTTTTCCAAGCGATTTCGATATTGCTGCCCGATCTAAAGCATTTTATAACCTTAATTTGAATAATATCTGATAAGAATTTTTTTTTTTCAAAAATTCAGTTATCCAATGCCCCCATAGTTTCGAAAAATGAATAACTTGTATACTTCTGGGTGTTGCCATTTTTGTGGTCCTAACTGTATATACAATGCAATTAGAAGTTATGTAAAAATATTTTACTAGTTTATTTTTGTTGGATACACTACTCACTTCAACTTAACTTATCTTTCAAATTAACTTAACTCTCAAGTTAACTTTGAAATTTTGTTTACAAAATTAGTGTAGTAATTGTCCACTCTCTGCATCCCCGCAAAAAAATTGTTGATAGCAGTTTTAAGTGGATAGGACTTTTGGACTGAGACGCTTAATGCTCTCAACTTATCTTCCACTTCAACTTTCTCCCCTTCAACTTTGGTCTCAAACTTTCTATGGTTCAGACTCGGAGAAAGTTTTCGTGCCGACTACACTGGAACCAGTATAAAAGGAAAAAGAGGGTTATTTGACATTCCCGTTTTGCAATTGGTCAACATGTAAGGGGAAAATAGGGCCACTATAAAAATCCAAAAAAAAAAATTATACAGGTACTGTAGCGCAGCCTGCACAAGGTTCTCTTTTGTATAACTTGGAAAAGGAAACAAAATGTCAGCAGGCTTAACGAAAATCGAACTTTCTCCATATTTCAGAATTTGAATTAACACTTCCCATTTTGAATAATTCAAGTATTGTAAAATATTTACAAACAAGTAAGACATAATTCACTGTCATAAAAACAAATCTAAGCATAACTGCTAAATGCATCAAAGAAGCCCTGAAAAAACAGCGTGAATGAGTTGATATATTTATGGTGTTTGTTAGCTTTTGTGACAATTTGATGCGATGTGTTATCGTTTTGAAGTTACCATAGAACTTAGATTAGGACGTGAGGACCCATAGTTTACAAATAAAATCATACCGTCTTAGGAGGGGCAAGATTAGCTAGTATTTATATAGGTGTTCTTCAAGATTTCTAGTGGTAAAGCTAAGAATTATATATTAAGGTCTTCCATGAATTAAAATTACTATTAAAAAATTTGCGTGTACACCTGTATAACCTTTGAGTATTGATTAAGGCGTATGACAAGTTTCGAAAGTACAATTGATTGAATTCTATATAAGGATCTATAAATGTAGTGTTTTTTTTTTTAAATTAAGTTTTAGATTACATTTATTTGCACACCAAGTGTTGTATTGTTATTTTGAATTGTTATCAAACAAATTTATGATTTACATACTTATAATTGCAGTAAACTGATTTTTTTCTGAGTGAGTGTATATGTACAGTGAGTCCATAAGTTGTTTGAAAGTATTAAGTATATAAGAAATATTCTATTCTAAAGTCCTTTTCTAACTGATGCAAAGCCAGAAGGCTCATTCTCCGCTTTCAAGGCACTTAAATCCTTTCTGAAATTGTAAACTCTTTGGGAATTAAATTAATGCCACGGAAAGAGAAGACGAGAATAAGAACCTAGGTAGTTCGTTCTTCTACTGCATTTTAATTAGGCATATTTCCTCTCCGCTTGTATTTTGCATTCTTAGAGAAGAAGAAAAAACGGTTCAATAAATGCAGTAAAAATATGCAGATGCTAACGCACCAGGAATCCGGCCATGATTGTAAAAAATTTATGTAAAGGTCAAAGAGAAGACCTGGTAAAAGTAAGGCATATAAAAAGTAAGAAATTTGTTAAAGTCGCGTTAATTTTTTTTAAATTAAGGTAATTAGCGTAGTCATGAAGTATTTAGGTTGGATTCTGCTGCTAAATTTTTAACTTAGAAAATGAATAAGCCTGACCATTTAGTACGGTACAAATTGGTGTAGACACACTCAATGACTCGTAGCACTACCACAGTTCATATTGAATTTAAGAATTCATTTCCGATACTGGTATGATTTTAATGTTACAAAGAGAAATTGCTTAAAAAATTTGTGTAGGTATTTCATTTTTGTTTCCAATTGTACTTTAAATTGTAAAATTAAACAAAATTTCCAGTAAACAATATGATAGAACTTGAAAATTTTCTTTGTTAGGCATCAAATGTAGTGCTTAAAGGGGTAAGAAGTCAAGCCTTAGCAAGAAGTCTTGTGTTGCCGACGGTTATAATGTTTACTTCTGCTCAAGCGAATGTAACAGAAGTTTTGCTGTACAAAGCCCCTCAAGCAGATTTGTTTTCAAGAAAAGAGGATTTTTGTCGTTTCCGCAAACATAGGCACAAGTACATCAGAAAGGCAATTCAACATTCAGCATTGTCAACTCAACAAAATAAGTTAACTTGGGATTTTCTAGGAAGACTGACATAGTTTCGCATTATGCCTTGAGAATATAAATTATTTAAAACTGTAAAATTGATATAGAGAGTAAAAAACCCTCACTAATTACAAAGTACTTGATTTTTGCATCAATAACGGAACACGATCTCTCTAAACACCATAACACATATATTTTTGTTAGCCATTCTAAATTTATTTACAAAATCTGTTTTGTTCCACCTTATCGGCTTCACAACTCTGAAAAGTGTAATAATTAGTAGGATTACTCCACTGCCTTGATGCTTGTGTGTATGTTAAACAAACTAAAATGCAATGATTTAAGGTGGAAGCCAACACGAATATGGAACTGAAACATTAATATAGAAAAAGTATTACTTTTACAAAAGTAGAGTATTGTTTTCCAATCAGTCAGTAAATAAATTTTCAATTGAGTATAATATTAGTTAGGGTATTTATTTTATAATTTTTTCAAAATAAATTAAATTTTGTAGTCAAAATGAATATCAAGATCATTTCAAGAATCAATCAATCAATCAATGTAAGGAATAAATTGTAGCAGTGAAACAATCCCGTCGTTGGACAGTAATAGCAATAATCGTTTGCCCTTATATTTAATTATTTGCAATTTAAAACATATAATAAAAATGGTGCCCACCACTCCCACTGCGTAAGGAGCAGGTGAGCCGTGTAGTATGACCAAGAGAGGGCTCTCTTTGGAGGTCCTTCGTCCTAGGCTCCTCGATTGACACGGAAAAAGAAAAAAACAAATCTCATGCGCAAGCGTATTCCTCTTTTGATTGAGATGCTTTAGAAAAAAAGTTTTTTTTTCAAATCTAGCTGTAAAAAATTAGATGTAAATTCCCATCTCCGGCCGCTAACAACTATAGGGAATTACAACTATAAAAATAGCCATTTTTATACACAAAATCATAATTCGTCTTTATATATTGCGGGATCATGTTGGATCACGGTTAACTTCGATTGGTTTTGTAATGGGTTAGCTCAATTTGACTCAATTCATTACACTAATTTATAACACCTCTTGTGCTTTATGAAATGCTTATATTTACCTTTTGTTTTGAAATTTATTTAGGTAGTATGATTTTCTTCCAGGGAATGGTTATGCACATAACGTCCTTTCCAATGCCCAAAACAAAATTAAAAAGGAACAGATAATAGGATCAATTTGTTTTTTCAAGTTTGCTGTGTGATTTATGAATTCTTCTGGTTTCCATCATTTGTTGGAAATCTAGAACCTTATCCAATTTGAATGGGCAAATTGCGCGTGCGGTACGTAAGGTATTTGGATTTGCTTTATTGAAAAATGGTTCAAGTAAATGCTATATAGTATGTTCCGTATGAAAGTGAATGCGATGAACTGAATACCTATTTGTTAGGTTTGGCAGGTACTCGACGGCGATTCGAAATTTCCCGTAGTTTTAATTGATCGTTTATTTTAATATGATCAAGTGTCAGTATAGACAGTGGAATTCCTCATTGCCGGTGTAATCGAGTATACATCAATATTTTTTGAGGTCGAATAATAGAGTTTCCAACTTCAATTCACAACTAGAAATTAGGGCATTCTAAGACAAGAACAAAATAACAAGGCAGAAATAAGGCAACGCACATAATTAAAATATCAAATCTATTATTTAAAAGTCAAAAAATTTCAACTATAATATTTAAAATGTTCCCATTGTTTTTACTCTTTATATAACTTAAAAAATAAAATACGCCATTACTACATTTTTGAATTCTCAAATATTTGTTCTATTTAACTATTATTTTAAGTGTGTTAAATTAATTAATTTTGCTGTTCAGAATATTATGTATACAGATATACTCACTATCTTGATTTACTTTTACAAAGGATGTGTTCGACTTTGACCTTATTTTTTGCCTTGGAAGGTAGTGTGGCGTTTGGAATTCTGAAGATGGAGGAAAAGTTTCACTTAATTGCTCAATAAATCTCTATCTACCGTCTTTCATTTCCGCTTTCCACGCATTCTTTTTTCTCATTTTGCGATCAAAAACTTTTTTTTTGGGAAAATACGGAGAAAGCAAACAAATAGGTAGTAAAGCTAGGTTCCGTTCGCTTTCTCTAACCAAACCCCAGGTTTCAGTTGCTAGAAAGCAAAAAAGAAGCTTTTGATCATCAAGCCCGATATCAATTGTCATGTCTCTCCGGGTAGTAGGGGTTGTTATGCAGCTAAACTTAGATGACAAACCAATAGGTATATGTTACCTAGATCTTTCACTTTTCAAGGGTAATTCATATTGCATTTTATGAAACCGAAACTGTTTTGTTGTATTTAACATAACTTGATAATACAGCAAAGCACTTCTGGCGATAAAATTTGCAATTGGATATGTTTAGTTATAAATTAACCAGGATTGAAACAAATGAAATAGTTTGAGAAACTGTTTTTAATGCATGATTCATTCATAACCTAACTAGCTTCTTTAAGGAAATATTTTTAGAAATAAACTGCCCAATTTTTTCTTAATTATGAGGACTTTATTGTTTCAAAATTTCAAAATTTATTTCCCTGGACTAAAATTCTTAATAACAATAATAGAAATAATAATTAAAACAATAATAATTCCTTCCAGATTGCCTTTTCGAGTACAAACAACTTTCTTTTTCGTAATTTACAATTGTATGCTCTTAAAATATTTGCAAAGCAAAGCAGTGCTCTCAATTTAACACAAACGTAAAGTATGTTTTGCAATCAACTTGTCTTTTGTCATTCCTCAATATAATTCTGATCTTGCTAAAGGTATTTTGGTAATATTAAGTTTGCAATGTTTAATATGACAATTTGCACAATGATATCTCCATCCTGATTTTTTTTGTGCTTAGTTCACAACTTTTTCTGAATAGAGAAAGTTTTGAAAGGCATAATTGGTACCAAAATCCTTTCCCTCTTCACATATTATTGTTCTCAGCTACCGGAGCAAAGCAATCTAGGAGAGACGAGGACACGTTGTTCAAAATTTGTGTGAATCCAACCATGAAAATTAATTGGAATATTTTTTTCATTTCGTCCTTACTTCAACCCTTATTAAACTCTCATCGTATACTCATTTCACTAAGCTACCAATTTGCCCTCTTGAGTTACACAAAATATACGCTACTCAAAAACTTCTAGCTTTCAAGTTAAAAAATGAATGAAAATTTTCAACGGTAGAATAATTTATCTAGAGACAAGGACTCATTATTTTCCGTTTAACAAAACCAGGCTTCATGTGCGTTCATTATTTGTAACATTTTCATTGTGATTATTTTATAATAAACTAAAAATTTCGAAAGAAGCACAACTGCAAATATTAAAAAAAACGTAACTAAACTTTCCTTTATTTTTTGTTGTGCATGTTTTTTATTATTTCAATTTTTTCTAAATAACAGTCATTTGATTTCCCGTGTATACAATATTCTTATTGAATTACTCTTCCGTGAAACGGTACTTCATTGCAATATAATGGTGAAACTTTGTTGCAGGTTCATTGGTACTTTAGCTTTATATCCAGAAAGGTTAAGTAAACTGTCAGTCAACATGCCAAAAACATGGCAATGGCAAGGACTGAAAATTTATAAAAGGTTAGAAATTGAATTTCAATTAGTTGTTGGCACCTTTCCCAAGAAGGGAACAGAATTCCGTTTCTCTGCTCATGATAGAGAACCTGTTAAATATTTATACTTTCTCTATAAAACGTAGTAGTGGAAAGGATCTAGAATCATATCTGTCCGCCTCTCTCCACTTTTACTGAAAGTACTTATTCCGCGGCTCCACTCCGTGTCCGCTCCAGAAATAGTAGATTATCTAACTCACGTTCTTCGACATTCAAAACTTTTTGACCTGCAGGATTTATCTTATTTTCATTAAGCCCTAATTTAGTACTTAAGTTTTAGAATATTTCTTTTCTTTTGCTTATGTCGGTTTCATTAAAAACAAGTTATTTTATTCAAACTTATTTGGCATAAAGTTATTTTGTACATTGTAATCAATTTATCTCCGCCTGACCTTATGCCTCTTTTAGTTGATTCATATAATGGATTTAAACAGTTTAGCTTTGACATACTGATAATGAAGCACTAACGGAACAGCGGTGTGTAAAATATCCCATCACCCAATTACAATTTGTCAAGTGCAGTTTTTAGGTTATACAAAGTTGGTGGGATAGAACGAGAGACAACCTTGTTGTAAATTGGACTGTACTGATTTCTTGATATAGTTAATATTGCACGTTAAAAAATTTTTTGTTGATTCAAAAATATATAGAATTGTTGATTCATTTGTTTGAAAATATAAAAAATTTAATAAGAGATGTGAAAAAAAACTTACACAAACAATCAACACGCTATAATCCCTGTGCGATACGTGCTAGGCTTTGCAGTAAAGCATGTTTTTTTGGGTTTCTCCATTGTTTGTAGTGGATGATAGTTCCACAAAAAGTTACCTGTATTTAAAACTTCTGCACTAGAAATTTGAATCGTCTGTGTTTACAATCTGAATTTTTTTTCTAAAAAATTAAATAAATAGGGGAGTAAAGGAGTGCTGCAAAACAGCATGTCATTACTGTTAAAGGATTTCAATGGACTCAATTAAAACTAAACATAAAAAAGTCTTCTTGTCCAAGGACGAGCTTGTTTGGCTTGTGTGAATAAAAGTGTGCTGTATACGAGTTTTACCACCTCTTTTTAATTTATTAATTTTCTTGCAGTTTCTGTTCTTTAAAATGTCTAAAATGATTACAAATACTACAATGCTTTATTTTTCTACTTCTGACTGTGACTACTGCCTCAAACTTGAACCAACAAGTGGAAGGGTAAACGCGCTACATTTCTTACGGTGATGGAAGTTTGCAAAAAGTTTAAGATTAGAATTAGAATTTGAAATTTTTTCCCTTTGGCGCTGTATTAGAATTACAGCCCACTTAAAAAGAAGTAAATCGGAGTGTGAAATTATTTATAACTTTTGATGAACACACAGTGAAATATCTTTTGCAAGAATACAAGAATCTTTTGCAGAACAAACAAACAAAACAAAATATTGTGGGGAGTCCAAAACTACATACCAAGCTATAAACAATCCTAAAACTATCTTTTGCTAACTATTTGCAAATTTATACTTATCCATCAGAAACATCATGTTATATTTTAACTTTTTGATAGTATAGTATACTGCTTAAGGAGAGTTACCAAAACATAAATAAATACTGCCACGGTGCGTATCCGACCCTGCATAAAATCAGTTTTGTCATGAAACTTTTCATTTCTGGATTCGAAATAGATTACAAAACATAATTATTAACATAAATATAACATAAGCATAAGTTGCTCACTCACAAAAAAACGGATGAAAAAGGTAACGGGGTAATGTCGGAAAGCAAGAGCCTAGTTTTAATAATAGTATAAAATGGAAATCTTATGAATTATAAAGTTTTTTTTTGGTTGAAAAAAAAGTTAGGCATTTAAATATTTTTGGTTAATTATTAGAATATGGCTCATCTCAAGTTCTCGAATAAAAATCTTATCTCTCCATTTATTTTAGTTTCAGATTCTAAAAAAATTTGTTATTTGGGTTTTTTTGCGGGGAATCGTGACTGACCAATTGGTAAAAATTAAGCATTGGCCAATGTTTAATAGCTAAAACTATCGTCATGTAGCTCTAAATGTAACAAGAATTGCCTGGTTTACCATAAATACACCAGTACATAACGATTATACGATAAGTTGTGGTACCAATATAACTCCGGGAGATACTATCAAAGTTTAAATATAAGCCGTGTCTCCTATGCTAATCCCACCACCGCAAATCAATTTGTAAACCTAAGTACAAAGAGAGCATTATCAGAAATGTAAGTTTTTGCTACAATAAAGAATTCGTTTAAATTATTACAAATTTTCAGAAAATAATTGCCTTTTTGGTGCGTTTTTGTGTTCCTAGTTCATATATCGTAATTTAATTATGTATAAAACTAAAATAGATTATGTAGGATGGATATCCTTGAATCACGTTTTTCAATATTATCAAATTCTTTTGAAAAGCCGGGTAAATACACCGTGGTGGACTCCCAAATTCAATTATAAGCCCGGGTTTATACTGAAACATTTCACTTAAATAAAATTTTCCACGCATTTTCAAAAAGAATTTTTTCTGTCCTATTTTTTGAGCAATCGGAATTAGACGGTGGTCTTCCACTATGAAATTAAATCTGTTAGTGTCAAATTGAAGGAAAGAGTCAGAAATTAAGTTTTCAATCTCTCAATTACACGATAAGCACTACTTGACCTATTTCAATTGAATTTTGGAATGTTGTACCTGTTTACGCTATTGAAATAGCAAATAAAACTTTGTATTCGATTCACAAAATTTAACACATGTACCTGAATTTTTCAAGGTATGTGAAATTTCCAACTTAGCTTTAGTTAACTGGTCAACAACTGGTTAGCATTACGAATGTGATCCACTGAATTAAAAACAACAATTCAGGCAACTAGAAGAGGGAACTACACTTGCAAGGGCTGAATAAGACACCGCCTTCTGTTTTCAATTTTAGAGATGAATTGACAAATGCATCATGCATTTTTGTTTACTTTTTTGCGGTTTAAAATAAAAAAAACTATCCCATTTTAACTGAAATTTTGATTGAAACACTCAAATGCCATACTCTAAATCTGTGTATTAAACTCAATATGAGATTTCAACATAGCTTTTTTTTTAACTCATTAACGTGCTTAAATTCTTAACGTGTATCATACGAGTTAACTACTTTTGAAAATACATTTTACAATAAAAATAATAGAATGCTTAAATTGTGATTGCAGTACTGTTGTTAACCTCCAAGGAAAAATACTAAGCTATACTATCATTTATGATTTATAAATTCAATGCAAACCTAAAGTTTCATTTAAATGCTTTACGTTACAAATAATGCTTTGCTTTAGCCTTCTACAATTTCTGTGCTGTACAATGAAAATACTCATCATCATGTTGCCTGTGAATTGGAATTAATGTCAAGGTAAACGTAAAATAAAATGCTCTTTAAACATAATATAATTTACTAAATTTACAGCTTTGTTGAGAAATTGAAAGTTCAAACAAAATACAAGACGAAAATTGAATACCAATTTCTGGGTATTACTGACACAATGAGTTATATTGCCTTATATTATCTCAGCTTTGCGATATCTCCGTCTTTCCAATTGTGGTATACAGTGGATCTGCAGGAAATTATACGGCCTTGATATCGTCGGGTACTTCGAAACCTGAAGCATTGCAAACAAAACTCGAGACAAGTGAATATTTGCTCCAAAGCTTTCCAGTTGATGATAATGCTGAGAATAAAGACATACTTAAGGTACATACATACATACATATATTGTTACCGCAGAAAAAAGAAATGAAATAATTATATTCAGGTAAATCAAAAAGGTCGTATTACTGATTCCTACTAGTATCAGTAGATATACTACAAACATAATTTTGTGAAATAAAGTTCCGCATAGTGGGTTCTGACTTAAATTGGATTCCAGAATACTTACAAGCACACCGCGCGTCGTGATTCTCCCAGCTTAAGTTGAAACTTGGTAAACATGTTAGTTCCCGGTGGGCATAAATTTCGAATTTAAGAAAAAACGATTTAATGATGGCTCCAGAAATCCTTATGGGATTTAACTCGTAATACTTGAAATTTTACTCAAATATAGTATAATCTCAAATATTACGTGTTAAATTCCGTAAGGCTTTCCGGAACCGTTCATTTCAAAATTATTTTTTAATAAAATTTCGAAATCTATGGCCGCGGACAAAAAATTGGGGATTACTTTTATTCTTTGTTTAACGCTTTTACCAAGTTTCAACTCAATCTGAAGGAATCGCGACGCGCGGTGTCCATGTTAGTTCGTGAAATTTTACCACACTGAACTTGTATCCGTGTTGGAAGGCTAAAGTAATGTAATTATGCCCGTGGCTCGAAGTCCGG
>JAQFYP010001928.1:0-13999 GCA_034694865.1 Bilobella braunerae | reverse complement strand
TTTGGGGCGTAGTTTCGTGCCCAGAGGGAAATTTTTGGGTCAAGACAAGTCCTTTTGACCACAAACGCCCTGTTTTCATCACATCCAGACTCACTTGAGTTTCGCTTTTTGTTGGTTCTTTTCCGAGTTCTCCTTCTTGAGCTTGCGGCATGGGATTTTGAGTGGTTCTTCTTGCCACAATGTTCACACTCAATAATCGTTTTTTTTAATCTTTTGACTTCTTTTTAGGTTTGCGGCACTCAGCTTTCCAATGGCCAGCAATCCCGCAGTTGTGGCATGTTCCAGGCTTCTTTCCTTCCCAATTTCTGAAGAAGATGAGCCTTTGTTCCAATGCTTCCGGCCGGAGAAAGCCTTCTCACTGGACTCAGATTTCTTCCAGCTTTCCTGCCGGGATTCGAGCAGTGTAAGTTTCTGAACCAAATTGGCAACAGTTTTGTCCTTCTCGGACAAAACTCGAGTTTGAACAAAGTTTCAACAAAACTTTCATAATTTGGCCCCTTAAGTTCGTGAATCACTTTCCCAATGATCGCGATTTTGTCCAAACTTTTGTATCTCATTGCTCCCAATTGTCTACTAATTGTTTGCAATTTGTTTACTAGTTCCATCGGTGATTTGTCGTCGATGGACATCCGGTAGAACTCCGGGATTAGCTGTTGTTTAGTCCAAGCCGCGGACTTTCCAAACGTGGCTTCCAGCTTTTTCCATATTTTGTTTGCCTTGGCGCAAGCGTGAACGTGACTGGTCATTCTCTTCTATGGTTTGTAGAATAGCGGCCATACCAGCCCGGTTCTTGATGTCCCACTCTCTGCGTCCGAGGCGGGGCGGCTTTCTGTTCCAAAGGTCACTTCATGTATCCCGGAGGCCCAGAAGATGTTCTCCAACGTAATTTTCCAAACTGGAAAATTGGAGGAGCCGTCCAACTTGTTTACCCCGCTGTGGTCAAACTTGAACACTTTGGACATGGTAAGTGTTTTCTTTTTATTGTTCTAGAAATTTTCTAAAGATCTAGAAGCGATTTTGTCGTTACTGTTTTTAGAAGTCTTCTCGAAGTCTAAAAACGATTTTTCTGTCGTGCTGATAACGTATTGAAAAAAATGGTCGAATTAAACCTCCCGATTTTATTGAGCCAATTGATTCTATATTTATAGATCCTTAGAAAGACAGTATTAACTAATGGAAGTGAAGAAATGTTAAGAATCGAAAGATTCTTAACCTAAATACCTCACCTAATTGTTCATGTATTAGATCTTAAAGGTTACTTCAACATTATTTGATTTCTCTTCTTATATTTCCTTTTTTTCAAATTTAATAATAGCATAATCTGGTATCAAAATGATATGTACTTTCAACAATGGATACATTAAATGAGGACACGTTTTATAGTGTCTGTGCATATTTGGATACGTGTGAAATTTATAATTTGTATTATGCGCTTTTGCACTCATCAAGAAATTATTCAAAATTACTCAATTTTGCTTTTAATTACTGGAAGAAAGTAGACACAAGATATCAATTACATAGTTCTAAATTGGGTTGCAATTTATATTATTTAGCGGAATCAAATAAAAATTTTGTAACCTGGCGGTTGGTGCCTACTAGTAGATTCTTTTTTATTTTATCGACAAACGTTCTGTTGTACCCACTTCACTCTATTTTAATTAACTCAAACGTGACAGTTTTTGACATAACTAAAAGCTATTTTAATGAACTGTCAGAAGAACATAAAAATCTATTATTCGACAAATATATTAATATTAATATCCTTCAAACAAATCTGACCTATGGAATTGAAAACCCACTCTACACTTTTCAGATAAGAACTGATTCGATGGAGTTGAATCAAGACTTACATTTTTTGAGATGCATAAAGCATTTTAAATCAAACTCTTACTTTAATTTTCAAAAAATGGACTGGACCGCAGGGGAAATTTTTGAATAAGCTTTCTTTGTGACAATACAGTTCGAAATTGTTTTAGTACTTCCTTACTACTATCCACTTTAAATAGTATTAAATTTATTTCAAAGAACGTTAAAAATGGCGAATAAACCGACTAATGTAGGAATTTTTCCTACTAAATTTTCTCCTCGGGACTATCCCTATAAGTACTTACAACAACTTGAATTAAGTTAGTATTGCAAATTCTTGAACTTCGGAAATTAAAGTGGTTCAATTAACTAATTATTTAACGTCCAGTGCCAGTCTCTAGTACTTGAATTGGAGAAAAGATAGAACTGAAAAACATAAAGCCACACGGCGGCTGATGAGGTTAAGCCTGCAATTACTTGGGCAGAACTGACTGAAGCACTTCAAAAAGCGTTTCAAACAGTAGCTAATAAGGAAATTGCAGAGCAGAAAATCAATAATAGAAAACAACAGTTGGGCGAATCTTTCAAGGATTTCGCCTATGCATTCTTGGATTTGCTAAATGACTATGACCCCAATATGTCAGAGATAATTATAATCAGGAAAATTACGCGTGCGCTTTTGTCATATTATTTAGAGCGCCTTAATTTTTTGATTTTAAAAGCAGTTGGGGAATTAGTTGCGGCAGGAAGGAAATTTGCAGAGACACAATACACGTTAGAACATGTAGCAAGTGTCAATACTGCAATTATCAATCCTGAGAATAACGAAATTAACAAGTTGACCTAAACCAAATTATTTGAGAATCAAACGGTTTTAATTAACAACCTTATTGAGTCTCAAAATGATTTGGCTAAAAATCAGGAGATCCGCAAAAATATACCAGATGTCCAGTGTCTTGAACAACGGTCCTTTGCAAAATAGATTAACGGAGAGTTAGAGCTAACTTGGTTTCCAACGAGTTAGCATCTCTTTGCACAACTCTGCTTTCCTTTTGTCTCCTTAGAAAATACGTTTTTAAGCCTTCATATCTGAATCAATTCTTAATTAAAGTAAGAACACAACCATACTGTACAAAATGAAAACCCACGGCATTTATTGGAGTTACTTCATTAACGTTACACTAGAAAGTTCACAGTTGAGTGAAGGAAGGAGAGTGCATTCTTTAGCAATTCTGGAAATACGAACTTTGACCGGTCAATCGAGGGACCTACACCCTGTGAGCGTAAGCATCTGTAGCGCCCTCTTCATCGCTTTTGAGGACAACGAGCGGTTACTGTTATCCCTCCGGCTAACACATACACCTGGGCCACGGAAGACACTCAAACGTGGTACGCCGTGATCATCGCTCTCTGCCCGAGGATCTTCTATCGGACGACTTCGCGCCCATAATCCAGGTGGATTCCACTCCGGGTGAACTCACTTCTTCGCCGCCTACACCGAGGACCCCGCGTCTCATCTAGTACGAGTTGAAGGTAACTAATTGCTTTCTTTATTCTATGTCAGGTAACAATTAGTGCTATCTCTTTTGCACCGTAACTGACGGTCCTCATAATGCTTTAGGGCCAAATGAGGCGAACTGCACAATTTATTGGAAAGGTAGAGATGGACTATCTAGAGTACTTTCTTTCATAGCTTAAGTTTTAGATCATAAATATCCGTAAGGTTACACAATGCATTGTGATGAAATGAACACAAAATTTTTTGAACGAAATCAGGAATTGAGAAATCATACTGTTAATGGCCAATTAGATAGTAAGGTTAGGTTAAGTGATGCATCCAATATTGAGCTCAAAAGCCAACAATATCAGGCTAAAATAAAAGATCTTTTCATACAAATTGTAAAAACGCAAAAATTACCTCCTAGAACTTGCAAAATAGTTAAGTGTATTTGTTTTGGCCAAATCAGTGATTTCAATAGGTTTAGAACCTTCAGATGATTTAGTTCGATTGGGTGTGCTACTAACGAGTTTTTTATTACGCAAAAAGTTTCAAAGTATTGAGTTATACCTACCGTTCTTGACAATTCATGAACATCCCATAACAATTTCTCTTAATACTATAGTAACTTTCATTGAGTTTCTTGATATTTCTGAGCATAAAGAGCAATGTCAAGTAATAAAAGAAGAGCCTCCAAAACCTACTACGCAGGAACAAGAGCAACATAATAAATCAATTTGTGCCCGGATTTCTCCTACCTTTTCTCAAATGGAACGAGATATGTTAACGCAATTACTTAGTAAATATTCTGATGTATTTGCTAAGCCGAAAGAAATTGGACATATTACTTGCTATAAGCATAAGATTATTTTAATGAAAAATGCAAAGCCAGTCAAAAAGAGTCCATACCGTAAAGCTCCGGATTTGGAAGCTTTTGAGAGTGAGAAAGTGGCAGAATTACTTAAGTTAGGGGTTAGGTAGGTTTAGGTAGGTTAGGTTTAGGTTCCATTTGGGCTCTGTAATGCGGTAGCTACATTTAATCGGACAATAGCCATAATGCTATGAGATTTATTATGGAAACATATTACTAATTTTGTAGATGATATTTGATTGGCTAATACTACTATTTATCAGCATATTTCCAACATGACACTTGCATTTGGGAGTTTTCGTAAATATGGCCTTAAATTAAATATTTAAAAGAGCCACTTTTTGAAAGAGAAAGTACGTATTTTAGGGTACAGGATCTAAATATGGAATCGAAGTTGACCCTGAAAAAACAAGAGCTATTTCTGAGTTAAAGGTACCGAGTAACGTTAAAAAAATACAACAATTCCTTGGGGCAGTTTTTGTTTCAGAAAAAAGATTTATAGATATTCTGAAATTGCTAAACCTCTAACTATTTTAACAAGGAAAACACAACCTTATAATTGGGGTAAGGACCAGGACACAGCTTTTAAGACTTTAAAAATTTGTCTGTTGACAGCCCCAATTCTTGCTCATTATGACCCAGAAAAGCCTATCCACATTGTCACTGACAGCTTGGGATACGGACTAGGCGCTTCTTTACTACAGCGAGATACAGATGGAAAGGAAAGAGCAGTAGCATTCTCTTTGAGAACGCCATGTAAAGTCCAAATGAATTATTCAACAACTGATAAAGAGTATTTAGCATTAATTCATGCACTCCAAGCATTTCATCGATATATAGATGGAAAATTCTTTTACATTATTACTGACCACCAGCCTATTTCTGGAATTAATTTTGCTAAAAGTGAATCTTCTTCTAGATTAGCTCGCTATGCTTTACTTTTGCAACAATATAATTACAAATTTATTTATTGAAAAGGATCCTTAAATCAATTAGCTGATACTTTATCTAGAATTCCTTTGCCTGACTATTTCAAAGAAGACGACATAAAAATACCTGTTCTAATTTTCTCAGAAGAGCATTTACCTGAATTACAATTACAGGATAATGATTGTAATAAAATAATTCACAAATT
Source organism: Bilobella braunerae (assembly GCA_034694865.1). Classification (NCBI taxonomy): domain Eukaryota; kingdom Metazoa; phylum Arthropoda; class Collembola; order Poduromorpha; family Neanuridae; genus Bilobella; species Bilobella braunerae. The sequence continues at coordinate 8,689 of JAQFYP010001928.1, read as the reverse complement.
AGGAACTGAGCCAAATACTACTAATTTCACTACCAAAAATCATATTGTATATAATAATAAATTTGGCTATTCAAAAACAGTGGTTCTTTGTATTTTAGTGAGAGAATTTTTTAAATTCATTCATGAATCAGCTATTTCAGCTCATGCAGGATATTCACGGTGTTATGACAAGCTATCACTGAGATACTATAGGCCTTCCATGGCTGCAGATTTGTCCAATTACATAAGAGCTTGCAACTCTTGCCTGTCTAATAAGATATCTCATGAAAAGCGATATGGACTTTTAAAACCTATTCCTGTTCCAGAAAATATTTTTGAATTAGTTAGTACAGATGTCTGTGGTCCCTACACAGTAACTACATCGGGGAATCGCTATATTGTAAATGATGTGGACCATTTTTTTCAAACGGGGAGAATTTAAAACAATTCCTAATCAGACAGCAGAAACTATTGCTAAATTTTTAAATCAAAATTTTTTTTTTTTCAGCTCCCAAGTATTTACTTTCAGATAACGGGAGTCCTTCTTCTAAAGACACATGCTAGATTATATAATGTAAAGCAGATTCTTATTACCCCCTATAATTCGAGGGGCAACGCTCAATCCCAGAAACAGCACAGTACTATGAATAGAATGCTTTTACATTTGTTAATTCACTACATGATAATTGGGATGAAAAATAAGTGAAATTCAGTTCGCATATAATTCTACTAAACATGAAAGTACGAAACAAACACCTTTTCGGGTAGTTTTTAATTGTGAACCAACTTTTCCTTACAAAATTTCTCAACCAGGAATCTTTTGTCCTGATTCTGATATAATTGATCTCAAAAAAATTCTAAGAGATTCTTTGCAAAGAGAGCACGAAAGAACTAAAATTCGAGAAGATTTACAACGTAAATCTGTGGACTTTAATATTGGCCAAAAATTAAAATTGAAAATTCCGAAACGGAGTGAATTAGGGCAATCTAAGAAATTTATTCCTTATTACTTGGGGGAATACAAAATTTTGGAAAATAAATGTAAGTATCGTAAGGGAGTTTGCGAAACACAAAATGAAATTTTATGTTGGCCACCAGGAGAGGTTAGGAAACAAAACATTAAAATCAATCAGGAGATGAGGACATTGCAAACTATGTTAGATGAAACGATACTTAAGGAAGAAATTTTGACTCCGTTTCCAAATACAGTGCCAGAGTATAAAGGCATTAAAAAAATTATGAACGAGATGCTAAAACTTCATGAATTGGATTCCCAAATCCCTTCCCGAAAACGTGACATTCCTCAAATTATTCCACTCAGTGAAGCCTCTTCACACGAATCAGATGAAGAATCCGAAGGAGATGGATTTGATGAAGCAGATTTTTCGGATGAATCAAATGATTATGACGACTATTCAGATACAGCATCCGAATCAGATGAAGATCCAGACATTGTGGAGCTGGAGGCCGAGATTCCCCAAATCCGAACCCCTCAACCATCATCTTCAATCAAAAAATCAACTCCACGTGTAAATTTAGCTACATTAAAAATTCTTCCTGAGTTTATTAATTTTAAGAAGATGTACCCGATAAGCATCATTTTGAAAAATTAATTTAAAATTCACCAAAGTTGACAAAAGGGTGTTTTCACAATAATTTTCCCTCGCCCGCAAATATTTTTTAGAAAATTGGTCCTACAATGGGTTGTATGAATTTATAAAAAGTTTACAAAGGGTGGACCATTGGAATTCTTAAATTTTGTCTGTAAATTTCCATAAGATTTTTCACGGTAGGCACTTTTTTAATTTTTTTTTAATTTCCCGCAAACGCTTAGCCATAGAAATCTAGCATTAATTTACAAAAAATGCTTTATCATAAGCAACATTTGGGTCAAGTTTTAGACAATTCTGAATTTTGCACCCCTTGCCTATTACTTGTAAGTTAAAAAGGTTGGGGGAAAGGAGGTGGAAAAGGGAAGATCCAAGGAAGAATGAAGAAGGGGAATGAGACTTAGGAGAAGATGACCAAGGGCTCATCCCTGGAGGAAGATCTCTTAAGATGCCCTTGCGTAATGTCCAAGAGTCCCTTAAAGTAAAGGTCCAAGACCCCTTTTAGTATAAATGTCCTTGTGGACACTTAGAGTAAACCATAGTTATGTCTTGTCTTATGTCTTAGGTTCAGCTACCAGCTCAAGCAGTCTCGGTTCAGCCTCTAAGGAAGAACTGTGACTTTAACACGATACTCGAGGACTCTTGGGGGCATCTTGTTGGTAATAGGAAGGTAACGTTAACTTTTAACTTTTAAAACAAAAACTTAGTGTTCTAAATAAAACCATTAAAAATCCATTTGTCGTGTTGAGTACCTAGATATTTATTTATTCGTAATTAATTTTCCTTTCAATATAAAGTAACGAACCGTAATAATTTCCAGCACACCGGAATACAGAATGTTGCTTTCTGATATCTATATTAGTAACGTATCAATGACACATTCCAGGTTTTATAATGTGAAACAAATTTTCATACTCCCCGTAATTCAAGAGGAAACCCACAGGCCGAAAGGCAGAATCCCACCAGGATTAGAATGCTATCATATATATTATGTAAATGCGTTACATAATCATTGGGATGAGAAGTTAACAGAAACACAACCTCGCCATCTTCTATGTGATAATGCTTCTCTAGTTTTCTGCAAATATTTTTTCCGTTTCTATTTCCTGAATATGCAACAAGCTAAATAGAGGCCCAATTGAAATAAAAATAAAATGCTACAAGACCAAGAAAGATTACTAGAAAAAATTATTTTTTTTAACAAAACTCGCTAGGGTAGATCAGTGTCTCTCTTTAATGAAAATAAAACAATCATCAGTGGGAAATGCCCTTTGTGAAAGTGTTCAAGCCACTTTCTATTGCTTGCTGAAAACCCGCCCAGGCACAACGTACTGAATGAGCAACATGCGTTAGCAGATTCTCCACATCTGTATTTACTTTGCACTGTATTTTATTCCAGCATAGGCCTAAAGTGACCGCTTAAGAGGAACACCTTCATTGACTAGCCGTGGCCCATATTCCTCCAGCATTTCGAGTTGCATGGGATTTCAAAATAAAAGGGTGTGTTTTGTTCATGTATGTTGTGGAATTTGCTCACTACAGACTTTATGACCCTTCTACTTGTTTCATATCTGCGGCAAGATTTTCATGCACTTATGAGTAGCAAGCAAATGATGAACTGCATTTGTTCCCGATGACTACAAAACAAATTTTATCTTAACGAAACATTAATGCATCAATAAAAACGTTCCAATTCTAAGAAATTGACGAATGTGATGTTTGCCGTGAAAATATCACGTAGTTCGAATAATCGCGTGGAAGGGTTGTAAAATATGTACATCCAAGTTTTCTTTTTCTCACTTCCTAACTTTAGATTGTAATGCAAAATTTGAGTTGATTCACTCTTTGTAAAACTATAAGCCTAATAAGGTAGACTATTCCGAAATCTCAAAGAATGCCTAAGCTACCTACTAGTGCGCCTACTAATCTATATTTACCTTCAAGCTTCAAAGTGTCACAGTTTCTCATTTTGGATTTTCGATTACTGAGTGTTTTAAATACATACCGTTCTTCAAGACGGAATCATGTTTAGTGTCAAAAAGCCAATAAATTTGGTTAAAAAACTGATTAAATTTGAAATTTCGATTTTAAACCACTAAATTATTAGCGTTTTGCCCCGAAGATTAAATTAAGTACGGGATTACATTAAATGTTGTTGAATTGAAGGCAAATTAAACAATTCTTTTGATTCACGGTAACCGTTATTTGGACATTTTGTAGAATAAAAAGTTATCCTGGTACTAAATTCCGTTTTCTCCCTTACTTGCTAATTACTTATGTACTATACATTATCTACTCAGTTTGAAATTGAGTATTGTGATGTGAACTATAAATGATATGGAGCAAAAACTTATTTAAAGGATTTACAGGCCTACGTCCAAATTAGTTAGATCTTTCCACGTTACTTACAAACCTATGTTCTTCGAACCTTAGTAGAGCGTACTGCTAGTGGTGTTGTTAGGGTGATCCGATGGTGAATTTTAATGCATCTTAAAAATTAGGATGTGATGTGCAGTTCTGTCAATTATCAAACTCAGATGTCTTTCGTATGCAAAGGAACCGTAATCCGCCAACAGTGTAACAATTGATGCTTAAAATGGTAGTGCTCCAAGTATTGTAAGTTGACTTTCAAATTTAGGCAGTTGCGAATATCTACTGTTGTCTTTGAAATCTTTGCTGAAAATTAAAAATTCAAATCATCAGCAAAACATTACGGTTTGTACAATACCAAAGTTATATTTGCCTAAAATCGAAATTTCATATCAATTTAATTGCACACTCAATTAACTTTATACGGAAGATTTTGTAATTCTTTGGAGAACTTACCTCTTTTTCTATTGAACGTAAAGATGATAAAAAGTTTTTTGAGATTAAGCAATCACTACATGGATCTAATAATTTTCTGGAGGTACGCCATGCTCTTAGCGACAACTTGCTGCATAATTTACTACAAAACTGCACAAAACACTTGGAAAACAGAACTTGGTTGCCACGTTAGCCTTTAGAATATACTGTTCGTAGTGATTTTAAAAGTGATTTTAGAGTGTGTACTCAACTTTGTCCTTTTGATATTCACAGAATCCGTTAGTTTGAAAAGAACTGTTTCAAACTTGAAATTGTTTGAACTATAAATGATCCGTTGCATTTTCATGAACGGTTACAAAATTGATAGGACGTTTGAATATGTAGAATATAGGTTAAACTTTATGAATGATTTGAAAAAGAAAAGTGACCATCACTAAGGAAAAGGGTTTTGTCTTGAAACCAAAACTGAAAATGAACGGTAAAATATTTATTTTAGTACTTATGAGTTATACAGCGTGAAAAGCCTGAGAAGCCTGAGAAACAACTAAGAATTTACAGACAAATCTGAGTTGTCGACTTAATTAATCAAAACCCAATGTTTTTTTTATGAAAGTACCATAAAGTTACAAAAAGTACATATTTTTGACAATTTTGTTAAAGATCCGTTAGTCTATACTATAAAATCGTTCGTCCGTCCGTCCGTCTGTTTGTGATAGATGCCTGAAAAAACCGCTGAAGCTACAGGCGCCATATTTTACACACAAATGTGGCATGCACCTGCGAAAGTTTAGGGCTAAACTCCGGGTGAAAATTACTTCTAGTCTTTTTAGGCTCAAAGGTCAAAGGTAAAAAATCCAAAATTTTACGTGTTTTCTTCAATGCTGCAAAAGCCGCCAGGGCTACGGGTGCAAAAATGTGTACCTTAATGAGTATAGAAAATGGTGTGATTTAGGAACAAATTTTGGATGAAATCTACTTTTCAAAGTTAGAAATCTACTAAATTTAGAAATCTACTAAACCCCGGTTTTTCCAGGGTCAAAAGGTCAAATTGCCCAAATTTAAACGTATTCTTTTTAAATTTGCAAAGACCGCAGGGGATTAGGGTGCTGTAATTAGTACATAAATGAGGTTTGAAAATGGTGCTATTTAGAGCCACAATCCGGGCAAAATTTACATCCAGTTTTTGTATGGTCAAAAGGTCAAATGTTAAAACTTAAATTTAACGTGTCTTATTTAATTTCGCAAAGATAGGGGCTAGAGGCGCCATATTTGGTACATAAATGAGGTTTGGAAATTGAGCAAATTAAAGCCAAACGTCGAGTGAAATTTACTTTCGTCTTTTCCAGGGTCAAATGTTAAATGTCAAAATACCCTAAAGTTACCGTGTTTTTTCTAATCCAGCAAAGATCGTTGGAGCTACGGGCTCAAAATTTTTTACATAAATTAGATTTGTGACTTGAGTGATTCAGGGCAAAACTTCGGGTAAAAATTTCTTCCAGTTTTATAAAATCAAATTTCAAATGTCGAAATACCCAAAATTTGAAGGGTATTATCATATCCTGCAGAACCCACTATAGCTGCAAGCGCTTTTGCATGTAAATGTGGTTGGTATCTGGGTTGGTCAAACACCGGGCAGTAGTTACTTCCGGTGTTTCCAGGGTCAAAAATTAAATGTGGCTAAAGTTCAATTTTGACACTTTGCGCGTCTCATAATCCAATACTTACCATTAGAGCTACAATGTAATTATAGTTGGAGTGAATAGTGTCAAGCTCCAATTAGAAACTAACTTAAGTTTCGACAACACTAAGCAAATTTTTTCTAACGGTTATTCTCATAATGGCATGAATAGTTCCAGATACTAAGGTCTTTTACTTATAGTGACGGCGGGAATATTGTTACTACGGAAAGCTACTGGCAAGCAAGCGTCGCGAAGCGGCGCGAAACAGCTAGTATAATATAATTTAATACATCTTCAAGCGAAAAACAATTTCTCAATTCCTAACGGCGAAACTAAAAAAAACGCTTAAACAGTTAACTCACTTTTTTCATTAAATTGAGTCAATATAAAATGCAATAAAAAGAATTCTTACATTCAACACCTGTATGGCATTTACAATTGAATATCATGAGTACTCAAAACCAGCACCTAATTTCCTTCCAGCTGTAAGCTTGCTCGATTATACTTAAATTATTATTCAGTGCATTAAAGAATTTCAAAATCCGTCAAAGATGAGCTAAGTTGACATACGTACCAGACTGCTGTTGAATAGATTACAAAAATAATTTAGGAAATTCTGCTTCTAGATTTTACTTAAAAACTTCTCAAAAAATTGTAAACGGCAAACCAAGCTGGTTTACAGGAAAAACAAATATATTTTCACATAAATGACGATTCGGAAAAATTGAATTCAATAGCAAATTGTACTAGTTAAACTTCATCTTTTAAACAGTACGTTTTGATTAGCCAATCAACGGCTGTGCGTCTGTAACAAAACAACTTCTCGCTCGTAAATTATAAATTCAAAATCTTAACTGCACTAAAGCTATTAACTGCACTATTTCTCAATTGCCTTGATTCTGCAAATACGCATTTTGGGCAAATACTGTTTCGAGAAAACTACAATTTCCATAAAGCAGAAATCATGGACGTCGTAGACTAGCAGATTACAAACTTTAATGTTAAACAAAAGTTGTGTATTCTCGATGCCAGTTTAAGTAAATTAAGATTTATCACCTGTATTTTTAGACCCTAATAATTAAGCGAGTATGGTAAAAAAAAAAATGGAATTAAGCCACAATGAAATATAATAAATTATTATTATGCAGCAAAGTCCTTTGCCGACCGTAAGATTTTAAAGTTTGTTTCAAAAGTAAATTCCAAGTTTTAATATGATTTACAATGCTAGAGTGACACAATTATTTGAATGTGGAAGTCACTATTGAAACAAATCCTAATTTTTAGGGTCGGCAGAGGAAGCTGTAATTATTTTAGCCGATATTGTCTATAACGTGTCAAAATAAGCAACAATCAATTTAACTTAAGCCATGATTGCAATGTTACATGCTATTGTAATTCGAACAGTTCTTCAATTGTTGAGTGTTCTTACTGTTCTTCTTTTTTAATAATGCAATGCATTAATTAGATTTTTGGTAAAAGCTAAGTTGAAAACTTGAGAACCCATTTATTATAAATATTAAATTCCTGTAATTTTAGTAAACCAGACTATGTATTCGAGATACTCAAACTTCAGAAATTTCAATTTTTTTTTCAGGCCGAGTTTTATCCTTGAAAGCTTATTGGCAAACAAAATTTGTAAGATTTCGACAAAAAACATGTTTTTACTTGCATTTTGTGCTGCGTAAATTTAATGATGCATTTGATATGTAATCTTACTCAAAAGTTTAAATTCCATTTAATTTTTATGTTTTTTTAATATGTTCCATATATGCGGAGTGTTGTGATGTTTACCTTGCTTTTCACATTTGCTTTTGAATTTTAGCGGTTAAATGTTCGAACCTTACTTTTTCTGGGCATTAATTAATTTTCCAAAGAAACGTCAAATAAAGTTTGTAACACTATAACGAGGCATATGCAGTATTTTGTAAGCCACTGTAACCATTGAGTGCATATACTCACTGAAAGAAAGGCTCAATTAACCTTACATGAAAACAATTAATTAAATCATTTAAAATAAAGTTTTAATTCTTGCAACTCCTTCGCATTAAATGGAGGTAGAAACCTGTATATTTGTATTAATTCTAAAGAACAGTTGAATAGCAAATTTCATGACGTATGTGGATGGGGAAACTATTTTGACGTAAATTGTGTTTGCCAAGAATCTACAATGACTCACGCCTATTGTTGTGGATTTATTATTCATGCATAGGCTTGCTATAAAACATATGAAAAGTAAAATGCGTTGCTTGAATGATTAGGTTGCACTTCCTTGCATCGTTGCTGTTATTCCTGTTTCGCCTATTAATGGCTGTGCCCTCGGCACTTCCAAATTCACTTGTGCCTGTGCTTCTGAGAAAAGGGTGGATGACGCTCCACGAAAGTTTCAGGGGAAGGTTGAGTAGAAACCCTCCAATGATTTTTTTAAGCCCTTCAACACAAATAAGTGGCACATCAACCCTACAACAACGACGTGAAATTTATTTTATTTCCAAAGTAGGACAGTTTTCCAAATTCCACTCCGGAACGACTCTGTTAGGGTTATTATAAGGTGAGTTCTGGATTTTATTTATAGAATTCTTTATGGTGGTCATTTGATTTGTAAGTTTATGTTGCGTT
>JAQFYP010001927.1:0-14000 GCA_034694865.1 Bilobella braunerae | reverse complement strand
TTACTGCAATGGGCCCGATTGAGGCCTGAGCGGTGTGGGTAGAAATACCCCCTCCATTAACATACATACATACAACTTGAGATCGAGATCCAGCTTTTCCTTGAGAAAAAGTGCTGGTCTCGATCATGCCAAAATAAAATTGCCAAAGGATAATAAGCGTCCACGCTCCAGAACTAGCAGAAGAGATGACAGCACTCTGCAACGGAGTAGTCTCTCAACTGTTAGCTTATCTGGGAAATCTGCATATGCAGATTGATAGCGTTGGGGCGTAAGTCCGTCCATGAGGAACAATCTTAACTCTCTCTGTTAATGCGCCTGGAGTCGATGGGATGATTGCCAGTGTTATCCTGTCACTCCTAACGGTGCAGAGACATTATGGAAGCCTTTGGCAGTAAATTACATTGAGTTACTGCAATATGCCCCTGTGAGTCCTGAGCGGTGTGGGTAGAAACCCCTTTATTAAAATACATACATACTACCCTCAAACTTGTGACGTACAATTTTTGGCAAACTTGATTTTGTTACTATACGCCACAAGTTAGTAGTTTAAGCATGTCTGTGCACTTGGTATAAATAGGACAAATAAGAAAATATTTATTGATTTATCATCATTGTTTAATTTATTCAGTGGCCTCTACCAATATTGCGTACAGCCGCGGCATTGTACAATTTGCTCGCCATTACCTTCAGATACTAAGAATGCAGAGGTTTATATGAGCGGACTAGTACAGACGTTTAATTTACATAACATAACAACATTGTCTATTGAAAGTAATTGCACCACAAACTCTGATTGAAGCTAAAACTTAGCATTAAAGCAGCATGTTAAGATTACCTAAAAATAGAATTTAATGTGAAACTGATAGTATATTATGCATTATGTATATTTACCCTATTAACATCATTAATCAACATTCAAGAAATTATATATGATAAAATGATCAATTTTATTATGCTAAATACTAGAAATAAACCAAACGAAACTAGTTTATTTAAAACTCAATTGAATTATTATGTTGCAAAAAAAAGAAATACAGTAAAACCCAGTTACTGAAATACTTATTCATGTATGTGCACAGTGTAAAGCTAACATAAGTACAATTTCATGTCAAAATTTTATTTTAAATTAATTTCAAACTACTTTAGTCTATTTAATTTGAAAATTGTGTGCGGTTTAAATTTTGTTAGATATGCTTTCTCAACACCCTGAGATTTGTATTTTTTTTATCAAAGTGTTCACGCGTTTTATTTTACATAAACACACCGCGTTTAGGGTGTTTACAAAATTATATTTGAAATAATACTAATTCATATTTTTAGTACGGTTTTTTCGTGCTTTGTGTTAAAATTGTGTAGAGGTCATTTTAACGAAACCCAACAGGAAAATTGGTACCTGCTTGGGGTAAGATATATCTTTTCAACTTGCATTAACTTTCAAAAGCACGATACAATTCGATAATCCAATGCCAAAATATAAAATGTGCCAAATTAAAAATTGAACTTGAAGTTGGTAATTTTTCAAAATATGACTCTTGTAATTAATATCCAAACTCCCATTTTACCTCACTAAGCCCGTAGTAGGACTGGAGGACATTTAATTACAGCTTTTGCTTTTAATGTCCCAGCGTGGAGTAACATAACTAGGCTTAAATACATTGCTGAACAACTTTTTTTTTCGCCTAATTGACCCTCCAATGGATACTACTGAATACTGAAAAATTGGGATTTCAAAAATTGAATATTTAAAAAAAATTTCACTAAAAAACAGTACTTTTGTAATATCCAGCGCTTTGGAAATTATGTATTTCTTTGAAACAGCTTAGTGACAAATTTCTCAATCTACTCCGATTTCTGTCAGATACTAACAGTGAAAATCAGTATGTCTCGTAAAGCACCTCGTAAATTAATGAAATTTATATGCACTATTGACTAAAAATTACCTAGCAGTAACATTATACCCACTAGCGTTGAAGGAGTACTACGGAAATCTATGACATCGATGACATCGAAAGCGTGACAAGGCTTCCTCCTGTGATTGAGCCTGGTACTTCAGGCTCACGGCTCTCCTCGGCGGCGGCGGCTCGGCGGTGTCTTTGGGGAGGGGGCATGAGGGAAAGAGCAATGGCTCACAGCTACGGAAAGAAGGTAAGGGACCTTCTGCATCGGCGACGTCATGAACATGTCTCTATCCGTTTTTTGCGGGGTCATCCGCCTCCTGGTAGTGTCGTCATCCTTGGGCGAGATTAGTCATCGTACTTTGCCTCCTGGCGTGATCAGCAAGGGTCATCATCGAGTGGCGCATTGGGCCTTGTGGTTTTGATTGGTGGGCGTACGGCTGTCGGCTTGAGCGGTGAAAGCAACGGATGGCGGGGCAGGGCTGATTGGTGGTCCTGACATTGGTGGGATTGTGCTGATCGTGAAGACGGTGGTGCACCGTGGGCGGCGGCTTGATCGTTGAGCAGTGGCTCTGGAATGGCGCATTGGGCCGTGCGTCTTGATCTATAGACATGGTTATGGTGGGGCAGCGGTGGCTGTGTCGGCTTGAGCAGGGTATGCTGGACGGTGGACCAAGGTGCTGACAACTATGAGTCTCCGGGTTCAATTGTTGTGGTGTTCTCCCCTTCTTGTAGATTCGGCGGTTCAGTACATGACATTGGAGCACTATCCTGTTCTTGACGCTTACGGAGGGATGATGGGCGAGATCACGTTGTTTGGGGGTGTCCTGTCGACTGGGTGATGTGGTGACGTTGGTCCGACGGTGGGGTTTGGGTCAATAAATTGGCGGGTAACTTAGGGCGTGTTCGTGTCGACTGTCGGCGCTGTGGTTAGTTTACTGTCGCGAGATCTTGTTTGTCGGGATCCATTTTGTGATCGTTTCGACAGGAAGCGGTGGAAAAATGTGCTGCTGTGGGGTGGAACCTTCGAGGTTGGTGTCCTTGAGGTGGGCGATCATTCGCCTTCCTGCCACCAAACGTCGTCGTCTTCTTGAGTGGTCGTCGAAGAGGGGTATTAGCCGAAAACAACGCCGCTCCTATTGTCACGGCGCGTATCCGACGCCGCCGTGAACTCTAACCGTCGAATGAACCCTGGGTGATGCGCTCATCGGTAGAGTTGACTCGACAACTTGCTAGGCAATGAACGCTGGACAGACAAACGACTAATTGACAAGTGCAAATAACTTTATTTGCACGACAGTAAGAGCAGGGATAACAATGTGGGTGTGGTCAACCATAGTCAACGGTGGGGCCGCCTCGTCGACATGGCATAGGTCTAAACAAGACGAAAGACGAATGACGAGTGACCAAGAACAACTACACGGCCACTGCTATTTATAGCAGTGGTCACAACAAGGTTGAACATACCAATGAACTCTGACAAGACAACATGACAAAATGATAACTACGGCAGACACCCGTCTGCAAATATGTGGGACTAAATGCTACATATCATAATACTGTCGCGCCTACGGTGTCGTTGAAGGTCGATGACATCGCAGGCGTGACAATATTTATGTAGTAGTCTAATTAATTAAACTGTTAATTACTTAAACTAATTGTTAAATAATATATATTATGACAGTTGTTGGGATGAGTGGTGGTCAAGTGTGACTTTACTCCTGACAATATTGACCAACAAATTTAATTTGCAACTAACTTTCTGAAAATCAATTATAAACGGAATTGGGGGGTTAGAATGTACTCCAAATCGAATTAGCACCTTTAGTTAGCTAGAAAATTATTCTTAATTAGTTTATTGTGACGAAAAATTAGTAATAACTAATGTTTGACGCTTGCTGGTTGTGCACCGATGCAATTAGAACTGAATTAAAAATTAAAAAATTTGCAGCGGTGACCCCTATTCTAGGACTGGCTATTCATCTAGTTACTAATAATTACGACATTTTTCACTACATTTTTCATTGCTACTTGCATTACAAGATGGTAAAATGCCATTGTTTGTAGTTTATGCTGCTACCCATGTGGTTTCTCTGACTTTTTTTTTCAAAATCTTCTTAAACAAAATTTTTACCTTTAGTGCAAGGAATCAATGTCTAGTACGTGCTACTAATATTGAATTAAAATTAAGTAAAATTAAAAAAAAATCAATTTTTATTTGCCATAACACTTAACTCAAAACTTTTTTGAATTATTTAAATGAATCTGCATAGGCCGAAAAAGTTTAGGACAATGAGACATTTCTGTAAGTAAATTCCATGAAATTTGTTTTAATTCTATTGGCTGTAAGTTGGATCGTTTAAGTAAATACTTGACTGGCACAACTTCAGAGTAATAGTACGTGTGCCAACTGTATTCTTGCTTTTGCCCGTTTCAAGAAATCTTAGGTCACCTGTTTGTCGCCAGGCGGTTATAATTTTGTGCAAGTGTTTGAAGTAATAGAATATGCAATGGGTCAGAGGTCAAGGGCAAAAAGGCACCTAAAGGGGGGAAGGGGCACAAGTTAAAGTGGAATGGGGGGACTGGGAAACCTAAATGCTAAAGGCCAGGTGCCTAAATCCGGATCCGCAATCCAGCGTCAAATAATGAGAGGTCAAGAGGTCACGATGTAACGATAGGGCCGAGAGGCCACTACTTTTATTAACACAAAATAAGAATAGAGTGAGACGCAAAACTCAGAACAGAAAGTGCTGGTAGTAAAGAGGGAGTGATGCAGGTCCTTCCTCGATGCCTCCAGAAATGCGTCTCCTCGAGCCAGAGCAAATGACGGGAAATGTATGGGGACTGGGGTAGTGTGCATTGGGGATGCGTATAACACAAGGCAAGGCTGCTTGGTTTGGCTCGATGTAGCTCCGCCCTATCTCGCCAGTGGTTCTCTTGAGCCCTAAAGAGAGTCGGAGGGCCTTTGGCGGGGTAGGGGTAACGCCTAGGGTTAAGGGTGACGCTGGGGGGATAAGGGTTACTGTAACCATACAGAAGTCAATAAGGAACGTCCAAAAACAAGTTTTTTCTCACTAATATCACAACGTTCTTTTGGTGTGTTAACTAAAAGAGAAAAAAAATCTCAATGTAAGTATGTTTTTAATCAAGTACTGAACTATACGCGACGTTACCATTATCATAGTCAGTTTTGGTTTTAATTAATTCTAAGAATTTTTGCTTTGCTACAACAATTTTGCTTACAAGTTTTTTTTACAAGTGCTCTGAATACTTGTAGTCTTTAAGTTGGCTTTGAAACTTTTCTAGGTGAGGTTTTAGTCCTCGGCATTGTTGTATGTTGTATCCACTGAAACGTGTATGAGGATACGAGTACAAGTTCAACTCTGTCTGATTTTAAACTGTAGGGTGAACCGATTTTTTTAAATCCTTCCAAAAGTATTTGGTTCTCCCAAATACTGCTGTACTCAGGCGTTTCAAATGTATCTTCAAGTTTTTTAGCTAAAAATATATCAGCAGTTTGGCGGTGGGGAGTATGAGGAGTATGAGCAGCATAGCCCCTCATGCCCCTCACCCCAAGGCTAATGCACTGATCCAGAAGGTCAGTGCATCTGCCTAATTAGCTTAACTAGGTTAAGCAAGTGAGTTGGATCTTAGAACTCATTAAAGCCGTACCTTTAACCCACCAAGTGAGAGGCAGAGCTTTCTTACACAGGGAAGTCAATCAAGAAGGCCATGGCAGATATTTTTCGATTTCCGTGTCTGCAGGTGCAGATCGTGATGTTACCACGGTTGTTGTCTCTATGTGTTTCTACCGTCTCTACGTCTCTACCTTTTTGCCTTGAATATATTTTATGCTTTACAAGTAGAACTCTTGCGACGTTCAATATGTATTAACAAACAACGATTATTTAAGTGAAATTTGAAATATGGTCACATGGACAAATACTGGAAAATGATAATCCAGACAGTATTGACCAGTGTGACATTCAACGACAGTTGGCCAATGGTAAGGTTTTTTCTTTCTAAAATTACAATAATTAGGGGGTTTTACAAGAAATGATCTGAATACAAATATTTTGAAATCAGATTATTTTTGAGTGGATTAAAATCTTGTCTTGTGGTTCTGTTCACTTTACGTTTTTAAAGTTGGATTTAAGCTTTTTACAAAAACAAGCTCAATTCAAAATAATCAGAATAAGTAGTTAAGTTTAATTATAGATTGCTTAATTGGTTATTATTTGACTGTACCAAAGCTCCTACGCCGTTTCCTTATTTAACATACAGCAAAATTTGCCAAACCAAGGATTTATTGACGTTTACACAATTATCGATAGTTAGAAAAATGTGTTCTAAGAACTAAGAACTAATAAAATGTCGCTAAACTTAAATAAGGCCCTGAAAGTTTTTAATCAGCAGTCAATCTTCATAGTTAACAATAGGGCTAATGGCAGAGCCCTTAGATATCATCGTTGGACTTTGCCGGGCCATGGCCCTGCCCAACCAGTTCATGACGCAGAGCCCATGTAGAAGTAATAAGGAAAAACAATGCACACTATAAAAAAGCGTCAATTAGCTCAAATCAATAAAACTTAATTTCAATTAACTAATAACATAACTACCCACGCGACAGTCATGTCACGTACTCAAAAAGGTGCAACTTTTAATAAGAACTTCAGCTTTAGGTCCAGTGTTCTACGGATTTCAAGCCTAAAGATCTGAATCCGCCAGGGAATAACTGTCGACTGAGTAATTAGTCTGTTAGTTAATTGCAATTAAGGTTAATTGACCTGAGCTAATTGTAGTGAGAGGTGTGTCTTTTCATTGCTTCCACATGCACTAAATCACTAAACGATTGACCTCCCGCAGCGGAATCAGGTAAGTGTCACCGTGACGTGACACAGCATTGTTCCACGAGCAGACAGGACTGGGTTCTTCCTTAACTCGCACTAATTAAGTGCAATTAAGACTTTTATGTCAATTTTCAAGTCTCAATCGCTGTCGGTCCGGTACCCTCTGGCTAATGCTAGTAATATGAACTTATGTCAACACTAAAACCCGTGCTCACTGACCGGCAATTTGGAAAACTGCTCTGACTGACACTCTAGAACTCTAAGTAAGAAAATTAGTTAATTTCAATATAATCTTATTATAATTGACAAATCAAACATATTCTAGACATAAGTTCTGCTGATTCAAGAAAAGGATCGGTTTTAAAAATTCTGAAAACAATGATTATATTGTAAAGAGACAAATTGTTTTAATAGGATGTTAATACATACGAATTCATGTGTGTTTAACTTTTGGTGATTATTTTAAAGATTATGTTTAGCAAAATTAAAGGGATCGCAAATTAGCTTGGTAGTTATTTTGTAATGTCTTTGGCATGAGATGCAAAACCTTAGTACGACAAAACCGTTGAAATCTCTATATACATCCAAATCCATATACAATAGCATAGTATTCATAATAGGAACCTACTATTAGTGTCTTATTTTTTTGTATGTTTCCGGCACTATGCATAATATTAGAAAAACTAAGATCAATCAATCAGACGTCTATTACCCATTAAGCCTAAGCCTCTATCACAACAGAAAAACTAAGACTAAAAGTCTTACGATGACTTATTATTATCCTTAACGGAAGCGATGAATTAAATTTAAATGATCAAACAATTGATTTCTCGTTTCAAACTGCTTTAACCCACAAGTCCGTCTTAAAAGTATTTGTTATATTTTTTTTATGTATGTTATAAATAATTGAGTGAAGTGTGATTGTCGAATCACGCTCTTGTTCTTGAATACTATCTTAATGCTCATTTTATAGCAATTCAAACAAAATATCCAAGGTTTGTAACAAATTAAATGAAATTGTGTTCTGTTTAAATTTTATTTGAACTAAATTCTTATTTTGTTATTTTTATTTATTTGTGTTTCCGCTTTTTCAAAAAAAGAAGCAATTATTGAAAATATATTTGACACTGTACCAATAGAAGATTACAAGGTTTATATATTTCTATTCTGGATGTGACTAACATCGAAAAAATAGTTACAATGCGAAACAATTTTCAACATTCGAAGAATGTTGGTTTTTAAAATAAGTTCATAGAATATAGAATTCAAACAAAAGGAAACCATGTAAAAAATAATAACACAATTCTCCCAGGAATACTCAACTGACCATAGTAAGGATATCAATAGACAAAGCTTTAACAAAATAAAGGCTTAATGGTATTGGCTATTTTTTTCAGGTCTTAGAAATGTGTTTCCAAGAGGATTATCGGCCTTGTTACCAGGCGTTGTCACGTTTGCCTTTACTTTGGATTCGTCTAAAAATTTGTTTAAACTGTTCTCTTTCGTAGAGACTGCCACTTTTGTAATACTTTTCGCAGTTAAATTGGGCAAAGATTTTTCATTTTCTTTATTAGTCATATTTAAATCATCAGTTCGTTATTTAGACAAGTTGTGGGTCAAATTCTGCCCTTTTCTCGTTTCATCCGTACTTGCTCCATTGCTCCTTTCCTATTGTGATTAATTTTCAGCATGGGTTGTTGCCTTTTTGTATTTATCAGGTTTATAAGGTAAATTGGAACGAATTGTTTGCCATGCGGCAGTAACTTCCTGCACGCTTTTAAATTCCGTAGGTATAGAACGTTCCATTCCAAAAGCAAGCGTTTTCTGGATAAGATTGGCAAAGGCTGACGGCATTTTAACTGAAAGTGGATAGTACATTTTAGTCGAGCTTAGAATGGTAAGGTTAATTGGTAAATTTAAATGGTAGAAGCATATGCGAAGATTATTGGCAAGCAAGCTTACGATTTTCCAACTCATGTTGAATTGTTCCCAAAAAATTTGTCTTTTCTTCAACGAGCTTCCCTACAAGTTTCTTGTATTCTTCTGAATATTTTCTATCTCTGAATCGGCTTTCGGCCTCAGCGTTGTGTTGGATGCACAATGCATCGCAAGTTGGAAACCACGAAAACCACTGGAACCACATGTACAGGAAAGCGTACATGCAGGACTCGATGTCTGACTTAGAGCTGAATGGTCGATAGATATCTTGAATGCCATTTATAAGTATTTTGTGCTCCAAAATACTATTGAAATGAGGCGTCCCAGCGAGAACTGTACGATCCGAACCGATGACATGAGAGTCAGAAAAATCTATGACGAAAATTTTATAAACACGTTGGCCTCTTGGCCCGTTGCAAACGCCGACCATGAAGTTTGTAGGATTAATTTCACCATGTGCCACACCCTTGCTGTGCATATACTCTATGCTCTTGAGCTACAGGATTTATAGAAGGTATTATTGCTTGTATTGGGATTGCTAAAAATTGTCATTGTGCTACTAGAAAGGTGGCTAAATACCTTACTGGCAAAATTTTAAAATGACTACTTTGAAATAAATAACAACTATATGGTTAGCTTTGGATGAAGCAAATGGGAAAGGGATAACAATGTGGGGTCAGTTGCAAAATATAAGTCCTAGGTTTCGCCTCAAAAATCACTTCCAAATAACTCTTGACGATGCTAAAACTACTACTGGTTACATTAATTTCTCAATAGAAGCTACTAGAAGTTAGATAAACATTGAAGTCATTGCAAAGTATGTTTAACTAAAACATTAATTTGTTACTTTTAATTATTTTTTTTAATGAATTGAATTGTTTCTGCTGTTAAAAAAAGCTAAAAGCTTCCTCTTGGATTTTTTGAAGCCTAGTTTTCCAATTTTCTTGATTTTGGTTTTACGAAAAATGTAATAGGTTTTGCATTTTAGAAAAATAATTTTGTGCTCATGTACAATTTCTTACCATTTGTTTACCAATGTCTACCCATTGCTCAAAAGAAATTTTTACTTCAAATTTCTCAGTCCAGCAATAGTAAGTTGAGTTGCAGAAAGTCCATTGCAATGAAAGGTCTGCTTTCTTCCTTGAATACAACATAGCCGTACCCAAATGCTACAAGAATTCCAGCTGAAAGAAACTTAAATTTAATGGCAAATAAAACAGCAATATCATTTAATCGCGTAATATACGTTCATAATATATACAATTAGAAATTTTATTTATAATCAGAAGCGCACATTAGTGTAAACAAACATTAGTCCGTGTTTATATTTTTGTTGGGTAGGGTGACTGAAAGTTCACATATTTCATTTCAAAAATATTATCCTACTTGATAAGTAGAATACAAGTAGGTGAAGTAACTATCTTGTAAATTTAAACAAACGTTTAATTTAGAAGTGTTAGGTATTAAGGGCAGTGAATGAGCGTTATTTGACATTTCCGCAGAGCTGCTGGTCAACATGTAAGGGTAGCGATGGAAATAGCAGAAAGTACTAATTAGCATGCATAATTGCAAATGAGGTTCGGCTTCTGAATTCACACAAGGTTATTGGAAACCTACCAGGTAATTCCCATATCCTCTGTTTGTGAATGCCTAATCACTAAGATACGGGAATACACAAAGTCATAGTCTAGGCAACTTCCTTAGAAGAAACCCAATAGCAAAAACTTTTTGTGGCGAATTGGGGGATTCGAACACTGGTTTTTAGCCTGCCAAGTGGAGGAATACAGAAGCTCTCTTACACTACGCCAACTCGGCCACATTTTTAAGTAGTAATAAATTCTTTAGTTTGCATTATTCTACTTCATTGGGTAAAGTACCGTAAATCCTCTATTGGTAACCCAGCCCCCAATAATGCCCCGGGTCTCTAATATTGCCCCAGTGTCCTCGGGAGAATAAAAAATAATGTCCCCACCTCTAATAATACCCCATGGGGCAATGATAGAGGGTTCCGTATGCCCTGCACTAATACGTCCGCCAATTGAAAAATTTCTATTTTCATTCTAATTTAAACTAAAGTTAAGTAAAACTAATTAACGTTGAGTGTATAATTAAAAATATCTTGTTTTATTAAATTCCTAACGTGAGTTAAACAAAGAAGAGGGCATTTTACAATAAATTTAAGTTAGAAGAACTCCGCCATGCAAAGTTAAAATTATATCTGCTCTACTGCAAAACTGTTTGGCATTGAAAACCTAAACCTGATACTAAACTGTTGACCCTGATGGCCCGGAAGATGACAAAATTCATTGCCTGAAAGAAAATAAACTTGTCACTCTGCAGTTGAAATGCTAAAGTTTTGTACAGAATAATAATAACGAAGTTTGAATTGATACTAACGTATTTAGAGGACGTAGACCATAAAATGGGGTAGTGATTTTCTAGGTTTTTGTCAAATAAATTATTAAATTTGAACTAATTTGATGTAGTAAAATTTGTAGATTATATTAGGAAGAAATAGTGCCCCACCTCTAATAATACCCCATGCCTCTATTAGTGCCCCAGGGTAAAAGTCGCTCGAAGAAATAGTGCCCCAAATGTACTAAAAGAGGATTAGGTTGCTGGAAGTAGAAAATAGGGTTGCATTTTTGCAAATATATCGAATGGTCAACCCAACCCTTCAACACTTTACAGTAGAAGAGTAAAATTACTCAAATCAACTGATCACTCTTTGGATCAAACTTTAGTATACCTTTCCTAGCAGCACAATTTTTATCACCAACAGAGGTGTGCGCTCCCAGCTTAGTAAAAATGCTGAACTCCTTTTCACAGCCCAAGAGGTCCCCAACTGCAAACTGCAAAGTACACGGTCGATGTCAATTTACCTTAGATTATCTTGCGGTAACTAATAACAATATAAATTGCCGTTTACACTTACAAGTTTTACTGCAATTTCAACATCGTGTGTAGTGATTACTGCGAATTTAAAAATGATTTAGTTGTTTGCGTTCGTTTTAGCAATTATTTAAAACCAATAATACTGCATTGTAGACCGCGATTGTAGGTTAAGTGTAGCTATTTACCCTTGTAGACATCTCCACAAGTACCTTTTCCCAACAAAGTCATATTGGTGTATAACTTCGGGATCGGACCTTCCACAATGTTTTGATTAGAGGTCTTGTACTTTATGTATACAAACTTTTCACAAACGCAACTCGTCAAGAAGAACATTACAAAGAAAACTGTATTGAAGAAGCAAGCAAACATAATAGCTAATTTAAGTTAACTAGATTTTAGAGCAATGCAGTGAGCGTTACAATAATTTGAATTATATTGTACACAAACAACTTTTTGCAAAACACTTCGAAATCTAAAATGGTAGAGATACAAATTAGTGTACAATTTTACTTTAGAAATTAAATGAGCTAGCTATAACTCTCACTTGGCACTGAATCTCTCACCCTATTTATTGGTTAACTAAACGCTAGGCATATAGTGTGGTGAAACTATTGTGCATTGTAGAGGAAGGATTGATAATTACTTGAGGCTTAGGTAAAAATTTGAATTCTAATAAATCACTCGCCAGTTACTAATTAGTTAGCTTTTGCTTACGTGCATTGGTTACTGTTTACTGCGCATCGTATTGATGCTAGAACTTAACTTTAAACAAAACTGTAAGAGTTTTCCACTAGACATTTGTTACATATCAAAATTTTACCTAATGCAATTTAAGCTGATAATTAACGACAAAGAAGCAAACACGGAAATTTGTCCGTTTGTGTTTTGGCTCCAGACCCAAATGAATTGAATTTAGAATTGTAGTTTTAAAATGCCATCACTACGGACGGGAAGGAAGAGATGGACAACGCGCAGCAAAAGTATAGCCATAAAAATAAGGCAATTACAATTTTGAGTACTGCTCCACTATTTGCACCATCGCATTTGAGATGTCCTGTAAACGATAACACATTTTTAGCAAAACACCGCAGAAAGTTTGGACTACTAACCTATGTACGCAAGAGTTTTTGTGCTGCAAATTCTCGGCGAATAGAGACTCGGTAGGCTAATGATGCACATTAGAAGGACGTAGATTTTCTCTAGAAACCTACTCGTCAGCATTTGCAAAAACGAAAAAATGTGACGTAGTATAGTAGTACGAACTGTGCCAATACTTAGGATGGAGATTTTTGCAACTCATGTAGCCTATACATGTTACGCTGTTTAGGAAAAATTTACACTTCTTTTTTTTACCATTTTAAAGTTTTAATACTAATTAATTAGTCACTAGTTACACGTTAATTAGTCGTTGCATTCGTAATTGTTTACTCCAGATATTTTTCATCTGGTTTGTGTACTTGGCTTTTGTGATTTAAGCCTGTATAACATGGGAGTGTAACTTGTAGTCGCACGTAAATTTAAACCCGTTTAATGACAAAAAAGTATACTAAAGAGGTCCTTCCCTACCACATCTCTAATTTTTCCCTGCATGTAAACCAGCCGCCTTGTGGGAGTGTCAAATGCTACTTATTTTCCAAATAGCCTGGCTTGTTTATCGAGTAGGCAACTTTTACGGCCATTTGGCAATAAGCTGTTATTTCCTTCTCCACACTGCTTGATCTTTAAAAAAAACATCTTATTTGTGACACTTCAAGCTTAGACATAATGTAATTTTTGCGAACTACCGATTGTGTCTCCATCCATGAGGCTTTGAAAGTATTGAATTGATGCTAGAATTACTAAACATTTCAATTTTATACCGTAGATGGTGTTAGACGTTTCTAATGTTAACTTTGACTCACAAGGTAAACTCCCCAAGTGAAGCTTGAGTTGACATACGACACATGACTATACTTAATTAGAAACCTCGTTGGAGTAACTTTTTGAAAAAAAGTTCTCTGTTAAACGACAATTTTTGAAATGGTGTCGTTTTTCAAGAATGTGTTTTCAAAAAGGACTAAAAATGTAAATAAATGTAATAGTAAAAGTAATGTATGTAAAACCCCCTAATTTACGGCTAAAATTCCATTTCCCAGGATTTCAAAAAATAAAAAATCAGTTGCCAACCAACAATGTACAATGATGAACGCTAGAACCTGTTAAATGTGATTTAGAGTTTAAAGCAACAAGTAAAATTCAAAATATTTTATTTTATATACAAAACCATGTGAGGGTCCGTCAAGACAGCATACAGCATACGTCAAGACAGCATACATCATACGCAAAGTGTCAAGTTAGCATACGTTTATGCTGTCTTGACGGACCGTATTAGGTGCGTCAAGGCAGCATACATCATACATATCCGTTCGTATGCTGTCTTGAC
>JAQFYP010001926.1:0-14000 GCA_034694865.1 Bilobella braunerae | reverse complement strand
CAAGCAAAAGTGCTCTTCAAAAAAGGCGTTTTAGGAATAATGTAAACTCAACCTAGGGCCTTTTTGTATTCGGAACATAACTTGTTTTGTGTCGCGTAAAATGTTCAAAGCTCAAAGGTTCTTTTGAAACACAAGGAAAAATCTTTATTTTCCTATTGAAACGTGGTGACAACGCAAGGTCAAATTTATGCTTTTGATGGGATGGTACAGAGGCTTTTTTATGTCCAAAAAAATGGAGAAAGCCCAACGAACAATAAGAGAAAGTCCGCTGAAAAACAGAACCGAAATCTAAATTGAGAAAAAATTCCACCTAATGACTACATCTACGCAATGATACCTTGTGGCGACCTGCAAAATTTCTAAAGTTTTGTAATTTAAGTATTCCCGGATCAAAAATTTTATATTCCACTATTTAGAAAATGGAGTTGCGCAAAAGTAAAAAAATTTGAAATCTTAAATTAGCAGAGGACTACACAGTAGTTGAGTGCAATAGGGTAACAATGAATCGTCCTTTTCCCTATGCGCTAGACCGTGTTTCCGAGAAAGAGTTCGTAGAGACTGCAGTACGGAGCGATCTTTTTTTGCGAATTCTGGCGTCATTTAAATATTACACAGAGCAAGTGACGCGAAACTTTAAAATGTGACAGGTAACTCTAGAATCGCTGGAAGTGTATTACTTGCAGATGACCGCACGGTAGTAGAGTGAATCAGAATCGGAAACACAACTTTCTCCAGCTCCTGCTTGTCGTCATCTTCGCTCCAGCGTACAAACTGTGTATAAAGCATTTTTTTAGTACCGGAGAGTGAAAGTAGATAAATAAATAAATAATTCAATCTAGTTCCGTCTCTTTTCATTAGAGTTCGACGAATGATTAAAAAATATGCACTGTACATTACTTTCTCTACAAGGCTTTTCGATGAACGATTAAAAAAACGCACTGTACATACAAATTGCACTTTGTCACAAAATGCGTATAAGCTAAGTGCCAACCTTACATTGTTGCTAGGCATCTGAATCCGAGTGCAATGTATTTGGTGACATTGTGCATGTCTTCGGATAGTTTGCTCGAAACGCGTAAAATTTTGTGTCCATCTAAATCTTGGAAAATTTGATTTTTTTTTTCAAACAAACAATCCGAAACCTTGTTCTAAACATTTGACTCCGTCGTTCAAAAGTTGTAGAAAATGTTTTGTAAATTGTTCTAAAATTGTACCATTTGTAATTTCCTTATTGGAAAGGGTGATGTGACTTAATGTCGCTGCGAGCGATATTGCTAATATTCGTACTTGCCACAGCCCTCAAATCAGCGCCACCTTCCTTCAGCTTCAGCACATCATGCAAAGAAAAAATCAGCGGCCCCTTCAAGGGCCTCCCACAATACCTCGAAATACTTTTAGATTTAGATCTCCTTTGATCCGAATATCTGCCCTTAGGAGTCTTCATTGCTATTGAAAAAGTACAAAGCGTTTCGTAATTAGAAGGAAAGTGATTTTTAAAGCGGTTTAGTGGTTGGGGAACAGCAGGGTACTTGGAAAATTACTTAAGTAGTTAGCACTGTCAGGTGTATTTCAAACGCGAATTTCATCAGCTTAGGTGATGAGTTTCAGCGACAGTTGAGATTTGAAAACACAAAATTGTGTGTTTTTGAAGGGTTCTAGCGCTGCGTTTTTAATTTAAAACGATTTTTTTTTCAATTTTAAAAAAAGTTGAGGGAACAGTACCAAAAAATTAAAGCCACTATGAAACATAATTTAATAACAAAGCATTCGCTAAGTCTTCGAACTCATTTAGTGCTTTTAATTTCAATGACTCTTTTTAAGATAATAGTGTCGTAGCTCATATTTTGGTTCTAATAAACTAGGTTGTTTAGAAAATTTGTCCCAAGGTCCCAGAAATAAAAAGCCACAGTTTACAGAGGCTTTCTTAAATGTAGATGAATCAAATTTTGTAATAAGAAACAAAAATTCTAGGCCTTACGATCGTAAAGTTGCTGCATCAAACTGCGACAGTAGCAAATTGAATATTTATTTACTAAAAAATTAGGAAAGCCATTGCACATTTCAAATTTTAAAAACCCAAAAACAAAGGGCAATAAAGTTGAAGAATCGCACGGAATTTGTAAAGCTTAGGATCTTGAAATGTTCAGGACAATAGCTTTGTGTTTTAAGTTTAATTAAATCAAACTGTTTCGTGCAATAATTAAAAAATGCCCTGTACAATTTTTGTATTTGTCTACCTGCAAAACTGGTTCCTTAGAAATTTTATCATTATACTTTTTGCAATATTTACGGTGTAAAGGACTTCAAAAATTTGACTTCCAAACATATACACAAAGATTGCAAAATTTCCATTTCGGCTTAGGACGATTGTTAAGAAACGCTTTGTACACAAAAGTCGTAAAATTCAGAACCGTACTTTTATAAAAATAATGATTTTTGGAGCATGAGGCAAAGTGTTTGAAAAAGTTTCGCTGAAATTTCGCCGTTTCGCCACTGAGGAGCGAAAATCAAGACCGATGGACTGCTGGAATATTTCCGGTCCTTTGTCCAGTTTTGTCGGAAGCATAACCACTAGTTTAGACGCTCCTAATTGGTCCACAATACAGTGAGCATCAGCCAACCCCTGCCTTGCAAAAGAGACAAGAACCCATTAATTAGGGATCTGCATCTTCGCAGGATTTTTCTGGAATTCTCTGGAAAAGTTATGTAAAAGTTACTTTCCCTCTCATTCATAATTCCCTCACCGTCATCATTCATTGGAATTCCACCTTTATTAGTTCTGAATATTTTTTATACATTACTTTCTTTGAAAATTTGGACAGGGTAAGAAAATAATTAAAAATTTGAACTAGTAAATGAACACACTGTATGTATTTTCTTTGAGCTTTCCTTCAGTGAAAGAATGTTCTAGAGAACGTGAAGAATTTGAACACAGTTGGACACTACCACTCTCCTCCGCCATTTGGGAAATAAACCTGAGAGCATTTAGGATGATTTTTGTAAAAAAAAAAATTCCAAAGATCTATTTTGTAAGTTGAAATTTAGAACAAGTTCAAACAGCGCTCCATTATTATGCTTGTCATTAACAGTCAATGAATCGTGACCATAAAATGTGTTTTTAGTAAAATAAATTTTTTCTATATTTCTAAACAAATATTTTTAGTAGTAGCGTAGCCAAACAAGCCAGTGAGTGGACAAGAGTTGCCCTGTCTTAGTACGGGCGGTTTTAGCTAGCTTTTAAGTCGCACTGACATTCTAAACCTAAAACTTAGTTTAGTATCTAGTAGTTTTTAGTATTTTAGTAGCTGGATCACTCCTCCTCGATCCTGCCCCTTTGAAACTTGATGCAAAGCCTGCGCACGCACATTACAAACCGTGCATATAAAAACACGTCTTTATTATAATGAGCGGAAAATCTACACTTTTACCCAAAATGATCTAACCGAGTTTGACTTCCTAGATTATTTAAAAAAAGAAGATCGATCGACTTCAAATTTTGACAAGAGATGTATAAAATTAATTTGGTGAATTGGACTGTGTAATTCAAACACAAATTTTAGAACAATTTCAAATAAACGCTTCTCTGCAACAGTATTTTTTTTAGACGCAAAGAAAGTGAGATCAAGCTAGTCAGGAAGGTTGAGTTTTTAAATTTGCAAAACGCTCTGTACTTGTAGGAAATGCTGAGGGTTCTACGGATAAGGACCTTTCTTTGTACTCAGGGTGAGGGTCTAGATGTCAATCACATTTTAGGCGAAGTGAAGAGACTTGGGACATCGACCTGAAGCAAAGTTGGCGAGAACGTTCTTCAAATACATTTCACGCAATTCGATCAGTTGTACAGAGCCTTTTTTTTTTACAGAGCAATGTTTTGTCAAAAGTTAGGTTATTCTCGGGGAAAAAATTGAACTTTCAAAGGAAAAAAGAACGCTTGGTGGTAGTAGCAAATAATTTTTGCTTATGGTATATGAGGTACTTTTATGCAAATCGGGGCGCACGATTCCAATACTTCCCGTATCCGCTCATTTCTCTTTTTAGAAGTTGTCTGTTTAGACGCCGAATGCAAGGTTTTCTGGTTTGGTCGTAGTAAAAATTCTGACTGCAGTTTGCTGGCAAGAACGATTGCAATTAAGAGTAATTGATATATTCTATTAATCTGGTTATTGTGACGACGAATTCAATATTGTCACGCCCAAGAAGTCGATGACCCCTTGGACGCGACGACAGTAGGTTACGTTAGCATTAGTCACAATATTTGCAGACGTGTGTCTGCCGTAGTTGTAGTCCTTATCATTTTGTCATGTTTGTCATGTTGAGTTTATTAGTCTGTCGACCTTGTCCTTGTGGGCACTACTATAAATAGTAGTACCGTATCAGTCGTTCTTAGTCAGTCGGGTTTCGTCTTTAGTGTTACCTAGAACTTTGGCCCATGGCCATGTCGACTTGCCATTTTAGACATCGAGCATTTCACGGTCCGCTTTTTAATCCGCTTAATAAAGTAGTTCAGAACACTTTTAAGGTAATTAGTTGGTAATTAGTTGTAATTACCAATTACATTTTCTTACTTTCTCCTTTTTACAACAACTTTTCAGCCCTAACATTTATCATTTCTTGAGCGTCTTAGGTCAGAAAAGTACAGAGCTATTTTCATGACCATAAAAGTAAGGAAAAGGTAAGAAAGGTTAGGGCGTTTTTTCGTGTCTAATCTCATGACTGCTGTGGAGGTGAAAACTGATTTTTTTTTAATTCTGTCACCCTCAGGAAATATCAATGATTCAGTGGCGTAACGCCTTCTGATTAGTTTTAATTAACATGAATTATCGCATCATATCGTATCAAGTTCAGCAGCGTCTCCTCTTGGTATTCCACATCAAAGAGCTCTTTAAAAATATGCGTCGTTCCAGGATTTCCCTGGAATTGCAGCGTTTCTCAGTGACACAAATTCTTAATAACAGGTCAATTAAGAGAGAGCCCTTAATTATGAGCCCTCTTGATTAAAGCCCTTAATCGTCTGTGAGAGCGGTCGTTTCGATATGATCTACGTCGTCAATTAGCGGACCAAATTTCTTCGCCAGATTTGGTTTCAATTTTTCAACAACTAGCCAGAAAAGCATGTACTTTAGTACTTTAGTACACGTACTAGCAAGTAATTTTAGTTATGGCCGATTGTAATTAAAAGTACTTGTAGTTAAGGACATTTGTAGTTAAAAGTAATTGTTATATTATTATAATTTGGTAAATGTGACGCCGAATTGAATATTTTATGTTTCGGATGTCCTAAAGACATTGGCTGTATATCCTTTCCCTGCTTACTTGGTTGTTATTTTCGTGCAAAATAAAGTCCTCATTGTAATTAAAAGCTTATTGTAATTAAATGTAATTATCTTGTCGTTAATTACATGCCGCACATTTGAAGCTTAAAAACTAATTTCTGGCCTTTTTTTTTGGAATTTACGTTCCCCTCTACCCTGCCCCTTGAATCTTGATGTAAACCTCACGCACACACACAATAGAAACCCTACTTACTATAAAGGAAAAACATTGCCATTATATTGAAAGGAAGATTCCAGCACATCTGGATGATTTGATCTTTTATTATAATTTTTGAAAAAAAAGAACGATCGACTTCTAATTTCGACAGATTAACAAAGACAATTTCGGTTTTTTTTTTTCGAAGCTACCAATGAATTTCACTACCATGTCGTAACATCACGGAGTGGACATGGGAGCAAACGCTGGGAGTAAACTGCACTAGTGGACATTGTCCTCATCATCATTACTTCTGCCTCTTCAAAAGAACTTGATTCGCGAATTTATAATCAATAAGGCTTATTGAAACGGCCTCGCTGATGGAGAATGGGCCTTTTTAGACATCGAGCTCTTCAGTGTTCACTTGAATTGAACGTAGTTAGTTATAATAGCACTTAAGTAATTAGTTGTAATTACTAATGGAATTCAATTATTTATTTGAGTAAGCCGAATGAAATAAGTTACTGGCAAATGGGCGACGCTGAAGATGATGTCATGAGCGAAAATTGCATAGCAATCTCTACTCGCCATTTACGTTTGAATTCCGAATTCACCGCTTTGGGTAAATTTTACGTTTACAAATTAAGTACAAGGGACTACACCTTCAGAAATGAACAAAAGGTAACAAAACTTAATTAGTAATTGGTTAATTAGTGTTATTTAGTTTTAGGTCTAAGCAGGCCTGTTCTAGGACGGAGAAATTGTAATTGGTCACTTTTCGCTAAAGAATATACGAAAATTTTGCACCCCGAAATTTTCAAGTTTGAAAGTTGATTATTTCGACTTATTTGTTCAAGTTCAAATTAAAAATATGAAATATGAGACCACTTTTGAAATTCATTTCAGAAAATTATGTTTTAAATAACTGCAAGCTTTAATCTCAAATATACCGAATCTATCAGTTTCGGAATTTTTGCGCAATTTTTTAAACAGTATTTTGTGTTTGGCAGATTTCCTTCTTGGAAAGGCGCTGCATGAAACCCTTTAAAAAAATTGATACCTGACAGACGGCAAAGCGATAGCGCTGAAAATGTGGAACAGAAACTTTTAGGGTAATTTTTTCAGCGATTTTGATTGGCTTCCATGAATGTTTTGGATTAGTTCAGAAAATTAAGCGTAATTTCCGCTAAATCCTACAATCAATCATATTGCACAGTGTGATTCGTCAGTACCGCACGAAACAAAAACTCATTGAAGCATGGCTTAGGATTTGGACAATTTTGGACAATTTTCGAAGCGGTTTTCGGATAAACGTTCCTTGATATCCGACCCAGATCAAGTTTGTTTTAGTTTGACCGGAAGTGACCCTCTCGGGGGTCAAATGTCAAGGTCAAAGAAATCATTTAATGACAACATGGAAAATGACCCTTACAAAAGTTGTTTGTTTATTAAGTTGAACAACATTTGTATAAGACACTTTTCCCTGTGACCCCCCAATGACCCCCACAATGGCCCCTTGACCTCAAAATGACTTTTCAATGTCAAACTCTACTTTTGCATGAAACGAAAAGTTATGAAGCTTTAAATGACCCCAGAGCCTTCTTTGACCCGAAAATGACCCATTGACCTCAAAATGACCTGCTTACAAGGTCAAATTCTACTTTTAAATGAAACAAAAAGTTATGATGGTTTGAATGACCCCAGAGCCCTTTTTCACCCAGAAATGGACTTTGACCTCCGGAAACCCGGACTTCTGTTTTTAAGTTATAATGATTTTAATGTTTTTCTAATTCTAACTTTCCTACGTCCGCTACTGGTTGACCGTTTTACCACGGTTTATTATGTCGAACATCGAATCGACAATAACAAGATCCGCAAGAACTTTATTCAAACTACCCTCTGAGGAATTCCATCAATTGCACAGAGCATTTTTTAACAAAACAAAAATAGTAGGTTTAAAAAAATGTAGAACGAACTAAATTGTATTTGGAGAAATGGGTGAGCTTTCGAATAACCACGTTTTCTTTCTTTTGATTTATAAGACGTCGATTATAAATTTTTCTGCTTCAGAAATAGTAAAAAGCATAGTCCTACCAGTTCAACTTCTTCCATACTTTGTGGATACATTTGACTGTAAATTACTAATTAAAAGTAATTCTTTTTGAAAGGAATTGTAATCAAAAGTAAAGAAAAATTACTTTAGATGAATTATTGACACTATCCCAACTACGCTGAATATTTTTTTTTACATCATCCGAACCAGAAACATTTGCAATCGGCGTTATATAAATAACAAAAACCAACATGTCTGTCATGTTCATAAAAAAAATCCAAATTTTTTCATTCTATTAACTACAGTTCAATATTTCATTAACGATAAATAATTACAATTACTTTAAACTATAATTAGGATTAATTTCCATTTAAACTTATATTCGCAACTACTGCCGACTGTGGCAATTATACTTCTTTGTAACGTCCAAAACAGGATTTGTGTTATAAGATGACAATTGTTATAGAAAAGGGCTGCATTTTGTTACCAATGTCTCTTCTTCTAAACAACTTATCATCTCTCACTCTTTTCTCATTTCTCCAGCGTCTACGTAATTTTAATAAAAGCTTTCCTTTCCTGCCAAATTACTTTCTCCATGTAAACTCAATCAAATTGCTTTCACTCATCGTAAATATAGTTATAGTTAAAATATCGCAAAAAACTTAAAATCTAACGTTATGAAAAGTACAGAACCTGTTTCCTATGAATACAAAAGTAAGAGAAAGGGTAAGCCGATTTTTCCGTGTTTAAATTGCACAACTACCTTTTTATTGAAAGTGAAAAGTTTTAGAAATCTGCTGGCTTTTAGAAATATGAATCCTTTAGTGGCGTTTTTATAAATTTGTGATTAAGTCAAAATTAATTGTCAATTAAGTCGCCAGAGCAAAAAGTTTGATGGGAACGGCACAAAATCTTACGTGAAAAGCTAATTTAGCCTGATTATGTTTTAATTAGTTGTCCAATTACCTGATTAGTTCGAATTCGACAAAACGCTAATTAAGTAAATTAGTTGATTTCTCACAACCCTTTTTTGGGCATAACCCTGTTGTTGACACTAGTTGCCGGTTAGTTAAAGTGTAATTTTATTAAGTAATTAATTATAATTATTTGTAATTAGTAATTGCACCAATTACTAATTTCGGTTTACGAGAACAGCGAAGGGAGGAATTGCCAGTTCCAGAGTGAAGCACATGCCGCTCCGACATTGATAATTGTAATCACTTACGGTAAGGAAGCCGAAGCCGTAGTACAGAGCCTTTTTTCATGTACCGTCGCAGAAAGAAAAAGTTCTTGAAACCTATGATGTCGATGTGGAACAAAATCTCGACCTAAAATCTAAACCTTCTCCGAAAAAGGGTACATAGCTTACTCATAATCCCCCTATGGTCATTTGCAAAATTTAAATGTTTTGTAGTAAGAAGTATTTCACAATCATTCTTTTTCTTAATATTCAAGGGTTTAGAGTGCGAGAAATCATGGAAATCAAAATATCGTTAGCAGAAGACCACACGGTATTTGAGTGGCATGATGCGACAAACTTTAGATTTAGAAAATCACAGCATTTTTCTAGGAAAGTATCTCACATCAGACTTCTCTCTTTCTGTACACAAAGAATGCTCTGTACGAGAGGGGTTAATAGGGTTAACCTTTGTCCTTTTCCACACACGAGAATGGGCACCTAGGGGGCACCCTAGGGCACCGAAAATGTTGATCCTGACCACCACCACCATTCTCAAGACCATTTCCCCGAGGTTTGTAGAGGCTGCAAGCGAAGAGTACAGGGTTATCTGAGAATTTTAAAAATTAAAAAAAAAATGTTTGAAAAAAACTTACTTTTTTTTACTCTTGGCGTCGTTCACATATTATACAACGCAACTGATGTGAAACTAAGTTTTTCCAGGTTCCACACACCTTACCGCTGGAAACACAACTTTCTCGAGCCATCCTCGTTCCAGCGTACAATCTGTGTGCAGAACTTTTTTTAAATGCCGGAGAGTGAAGTTGTGCATGGTGCTATCATTACAAGTATGGCAAAAGCTTCTGAACAAATTACGTTTGAGGCTTTTGTAGACTTCTCTCCAAAAAGTCAGTAAATAGACAATAGTCTTCTTCTTCCAAGGACGGGCTTTTTGAGCTAGTTTTAAGTCACAAACATGTTAGACCTATGAAACCTAATTTCTGTATCACTTTTTGAACGACCCCTCCACCATAACTTGCCCCTTTAAGTTTGATGCAGAGCTTGCGCACGCACGCGCACACTAGAAACATTCTCCAGTAATTGCCTGTTCTTTCTTATAGTTGTACGTCTCCCTACCTCTGCGTTGTCTGTGCGCAACGGTTGCACAAAAATTCCCTGCCACTCCACCCTTACTCCTCGCTCATCTACAGATATGGCATTTAAACTACAAAAAAAAATCAAATACGTGAGCAAAGGAGTGCTGCGCTGCAGTGATCCTTTTCCTTATAAAAATTAATTTAAAAAAGTATATATAGATAAACCATAAATTTAAATTATAGTCCTCCTGCTCCTGTCGCCAGCAGGTCAATTCTAAGAACTACAAAAACTTAGAATTCGAACAATTGGCACTTTGTGGGCCGTGGTCGGGCACAATTGCGCATTCGCGAAGGGCTCAATACTCAAGAACAAGAATGGGTCCATAATTCCCTGAACATTCTGACCAAAATCAAATTATATGGGGACAATTAAATATTTCATTTTTATGTACGCTGAAGGTAAATATCACATTTAAATAGCTAAAAAACGATTCCTAATTGGATAATTGTAAATAACCATTGGTAAAAATTAACTTTTGCAAATTGAGCAAATTGAGTTTTACATGCAATTGGGGGCTTTTATGTATACTGAATCTAACTATGATCTTTAAAGATGTAAAAACTATTCTTATTTGTTAATTGTGCTTCACAATTAGTAACACTGATTATGGGGAAATTGAGTCGTTTAAGGAGTCGTAATTCTCGCCTTAAAACGGGTTTGTTAACGGAAAAATAAATCCGAAGCAAAATGCACAAGCAAATTATTTGCTGCTTTTCATCGTTACTAACTGCCATGGCCTATACAAGCTTTGTCTGCGCTATTTTTTTTTTATCTCTGTGGCGTTGCTGCTTTAGGGAATGTGCGTATACTGCAACAAAACATTCTGATTTATTTCAACTTCCAGCTGCACTGCAGATTTTATCAAATAAACTTCCATTTTTAGTTTTCTCGTTTTTGTAGTTCTCGGTTTCTGTTTCCGTAGTAACATGAAGCCTCCCTGACCTAAGAGTTTTACTAGTTAAATGATAGCGTTCCTCTCAAACGACCTAAACGAGTTCTAATAATTTGTAAATTTTTGTTTTAAATAGAACGATCGACTCCAAATTTTGACAGAGGTATCGAAAAGAAATTTTGTTAAATTAGAATGTGAGGTTTAATTCAAACAAAATTTAGAACACTTGCTTCTCTGCAAGAATTTTTGTTTCTTTTGTAGCAATGAATTTTTTGAAGGAAGAATTTCTAAAACTCAATTTCAAACTTTTTTTGATTCGCTGGATTTTGTATTGTTAAAATTACAACTTCAAAATCTTACAAAACGTTCAGGAAGCCAATTATATCATTTGAAATTTGATGAAAGAGGTGTTAAAAATTAATTAATTAATTCTTTTAACGTAATTCCATCACTGCAATGGTTGTATGACTTTTTTGTTACAATTTATTTTTTTGAATATTTGAATACACTGACCACCATTTACTTCTTTCCTTTGATTTTTCCTGGAGTATTTCTGTAATGAACAGTTCTGCGTACCGGGTTTCGTGCTAGTTTCATTGGATTTGTGTTTTAACTTGTTTAAAAATTTGGAATTCGTAATCATTGTTGTAATAAAAAACTACTAAATTGTGATTAGTCAACTGAAACTAATTCTTTGTTGATAAAAAACAACGTCATCACGAGCTCTAGGGCGGTTTTGAAGAGTGCCAAGTGCGAGATTGAAGTTTCTGTGTAGTGAAATCTTAAAAAAAAACGGCATTGTCTTTGCTGAAATGAAAATGAGAAAAAACCACGAGTTTCGTAAAGTCTGGACCTATTTTTCAATAGAATTTGGAAATTTCTGGTGTTTTTGTGAAATGCTGATATTCAGGTAATTGGTTTTTTCAAATTCACGAGTAACAAATAGAACAAGGATCCGATTCAAATACAGCGTGATTCAAAAGCGTTGTATGCATGTTAATGGAGGGGGTATTACCCACATCGCTCAGGCCTCAATCGGGCCCATTGCAGTAACTCCACGAAATACACTACCAAAGGCCTCCCCATCGTCTCCACACCGTTTAGAGTCAGGATAACACCGACAATCATCCAATTCGGAGAGAGTTAGGATTCTTCCACAAGGAACTCCTTGGTTGGACTTACGCTCCTATGCAGATTGTCCAGATAATGTACAGTCGAGATAAGGCATCTCCCATAAGAGTTCCTTATCTCTTCCATACATTTCCAGATCATAGACGATTTTCTTCCTATGACACTTTTTTTTTTGGACGGATCAGGATTCGATCCCAAGAAGCCAGTGGTAAGGAACTGACGTCCTAGCCAACTGGACCTCACGGCCCTCTTCAAAACGAGAAAAGAAAGTGAAAAAAAAAACTAGTAAAGCTAACTAGGAAGATTGAGTGTTTAAATTTGAGAATTTTCTGTAATTTAGGGAGTGCTGCAGAATCTGCAGATAAGGAGTTACTCATGTCCACAAATCCTCATTTCTCCTCTGCAAACCAAATGGAGAAGAAGCGCGTATTTTCCATCTGGATGTCACTCCAGCACTTTCTCCAGCACTTCTCCAGCATTTTCCAAATGCTGGGCCAATAGTGCTTGTGCTTGTCCAGATTTACCAGCATTTTACTTTGTTACTTGACAGTAGTTTTGGAGTTCTAGTATATTTCTCCGCTTCTTCTCATCCATATTCTTCTATTTATAATGTTTTGATGTTGAAATTCTCCACACTTACACTCCAACTGCCAATGCCACCTCAAGCTCGTTTTGGACAAATGTACAACGTCAATGTACAGAGCAATTTTTTTAAAACGTTTAAGCTTACAACAAACCATCCTCAGAGCAAACTTTTTTTTTCTTGAATCTGATTGGTAAAACATCTAATGAGAATATTTCTGCTTCGAATACTATGAAAACTACCTATATTTGCCATAGTTTGAGCAGTCAATAGTTGAATATTTTAAATAGTTACTTATAATTAAAAATATTTGTTAATTATTAAGTTAAATGTAATTAAAAACAGTTATAATTAAAGATAGTTGTAATTAAAATAGTTATAATTAAAAGTAATTGTAAATAAAAAACAGCTGCAATATATATATATATGTTTTTTATAACGCCGAGTGCAATTTTTTCTGTTTCGGATGTTCTAAAAAAATTAAACCGCAGTTCATTTTACTTATCAATTGCGTCCATGTACAGAGCGATTTTTGTGAAGCGTCTTTTAACTATAATAAAAAGTCATTCTAAGAAATAGTTATTGCATTGAAGACTAATTAGTTAATTAGTAGTTACGGAAACGACATTGACGGTCGCCTCAGCCGAAAAGGAGATCACGCAATTTCGGAGATGTGCAAGCATGCTAAGGGTAATGAAAATTTGAAATGTAATGTAAAAATAAAATAAAATGTAAAAGTAATGAACACTTTTTTTTTAAAACGTATCAATCAATCAATAATCGTTAATTTGCAGTAGGCATATGCCATAATCAACACAATTACAGGCTACACTTACATATGTACATGCAGAAATTGTAGAATAGTAATGTTAAAAGTAGCTACATGGAGTTTGGCTTTTAGTTGTAGAATTATATTTGGTTAAGAATTTGACGGTATTCGGGCTGTTTAAAATTTAAGGTTGGGTTCATGGTATAGGTCAGAATGATAGAATAATTAAAATTAAGTTGATTAAAGTTAAGGCTGTAGAGCTTAACGGTTCGTGGATGTGACGGACGTTGTATGATCAATTTTGCGTCACAGAGGAGAAGATTTGACGTCTTGTTGCTTTGCGCTGTTTGAAGCATGGGAGTCTCATTCCATCTCCTTGGTGGAAAAACAGTGGTGATTTTAAAACTTATTTATTTAATGCATTTTCATTATCAAAAAATATTTGATAAAGACTTCCTTAGTTGTGATTTTGACATGAAAACATGGTTCGAGAATATGATTCCATGCCATTCTCTGAAAAAGTAATCTCTGCCAAAAAAAATCTCTGCATGATAATAATCTCTGCACACTAAAAACCTCTAAAACAAATACCTCTGCAAAAAAAAATCTCTGCAATAATTAGGTTTAGCATAATAAGAGAACCCCTATTTTCATATGAAGCTCAATTTTCAAAAGTTAATTTTTGCTAACTACAATTAACTACTTTTGAATTGTTTTTAAGCTATTTGGAGTTCATAATTAGCTTCAGCGTACTGAAGAACCCTCGAT
>JAQFYP010001925.1:0-14003 GCA_034694865.1 Bilobella braunerae | reverse complement strand
CGACACCGGGACTCGAACCCTGTCCGTCCATGGCTAGGGCTCAAGGCTCTAACCACCCGGCCTTCGGGAGTTGGACCAAAAATTAGAATTAACTTTAGATTAAAACCGACTTAAGCCAAGTATAGGTTAATTTTAATCAGAAAACTGCTCAGAAGTACCAATCGAAGTTCGCTTAGCTCCCAATTAGAGATGAGCGAAATTTAATCCAAATGCAAGAATGCCGGCTCAGAAGTTTTTTGGGAACCCGGAATTGTCACATAATTGGCCTTTTGCCGCTTTATTGAACCTGTATCATTGTGTTTTATTGTTATTCACTATCTCTTACAGGTATAGCAATTTTCCCAGTAGCTATTGTTGAAAATTTGACTACAAATTTGAGAATTTAGAATGTATGAGTTCAGGAAGCATCTCTTAACAATGTAGAAATGTAACAAGGTTTAGAATGCCGATGATGCGATGAGCTAGATGAATACAAATCT
Organism: Bilobella braunerae; assembly: GCA_034694865.1. NCBI lineage: Eukaryota > Metazoa > Arthropoda > Collembola > Poduromorpha > Neanuridae > Bilobella > Bilobella braunerae. Next base: position 13,524 of record JAQFYP010001925.1, on the reverse strand, counting down.
CTAAGACATTATTAAACAAAATTAAACAAATAAATACTTCATAAATCACATTCTCATTTATTTAAATAGGGGGCAAAAGTCCCTCATGAATTGCGACTAGAACCAAACTTTTATTTCTGAATCGCTATTTAATTTTGAAAAACGCAGGCTACTTTGAGTTGAAATTGCTTTTCAGTTGAATCTGTTCCTCTTTTCATGTTTATTTATGCTTAGTTCTTCCACTTAATTGAATTTGCTTTTCCTTTTAAATTTACTTTTTAAGCTACAGCCAACACTAATTAAGGGAATGAAGTAACAAAAATTAAAACTAAACGTTTTTCGAACTACAAACAAGTGTTTGAAAGGTTTTTAAAATTTTAGGGACATTTAATTTGGATTGATTTTTTCTAATTCGGTACTTTGGTTTCATCGAAGTACAAAAAAGCGAGAAGCGTCAGCGTTGGTCTTCCAAATTTGTGTGCTCTCAAACGAAGGATGAATTCGGTAACCCACATCGAAGTAAGTATGAGAGCTACAATTTAAAAAGAAATGCTTTCAAAATATTACAGTAAGTACTTTGAGCAAAATTAGGGAAGGAAAAATTTTGACGTCCGAGTGCAACGATAGATTGTCTGTGGGGTTGTGGCCGAGTGACCTGTTGCTTAGTTGTTTTCCCAAGCGGCGGGGGTTCGAGGCTCGCTCCCTGCATGACACTTTATGACCACGCTTGGCTCGATAACGGTACGGGGCGTTGGCATTCACTGGTATTGGTCAGTCAGAAATGTGCCAGGGGCTACAATCTGCTGAAAGTACAAAACCATAGAGTTACTGTTTCTGAATCCTCATAGAGTCACCCCTTTTCTATGAGTTGAGCCTTTAGTATAGGCGAGTCTGAGGTATGGAAGGTCAGGACTTAAATGACCTGAATACCGAGAGGCTAAAAATCCGATTTGACTTTTGAGTTTAGATGCGTTAATTTATTACTAAGTGTGGCGCTGCAATAGCGCTAAGTATTAATAAGTTTGTAAAGCTCTTTCTCACCGCCCTGCAAACTCCACTCTCCTTGTAGTTCATAAATGACGTTTCCACCAGCCTCCTATCAACTATTTGAATTTCCTTTGCAACTAATAAAATTTAGTAGAGTAGTAATTTGAATCCGCTTTTACTAATAATTTGTTAAACCAAAAAATAATTATAAGGTTTAGGAATTGTTTAGTGTTCAAACTAGTACTATTATCAGATACTCTCTTACTTTTTGTCGTATTTCACTTGCGACGACCATTTTTTTTTGCAACACGTTAGTTTCAGAATTGACGCTTAATGACGCTTCAAGAAATCATATCAAATCCGCGAGACGATGCAAGTTTATCGTTGTGTATGGGACACCACCTAGAATATATTACAACGATGTGTGTTCAACTACGCTTATAGAGAAGGGAAAATCACCTGTTTGAGTAACGAAGTTAAGTAAGTAAGATTAGTATTAAATTAGCATGAATCAAAAAACGCTGGCGCGTTCCTTATAATTGGATTCAAGCGCAGGTATAAATTATATTTTAAAAATCTTTCATTAACTAATATAGTCACGTTATTGCAATTGATCAACCTTCTAAAGATCCTTCACTGACTCTTTTGTATTTATTAAATTACCCAATATTCTCATTGGGAATAATTTGACCATGAAATTGAGTTGGTCACAACAATCAGCCACCGTTGAATGATTGTCCAATATCTATTAAATTGTAATACATTTTTATTAGGTTACACAAAAATTACAATACTATCATTGGTTAGATTATGTTGTTTTGTTAATTGTTACTTACTTTTGTATTACTTACTTCAGAATCACATGTTTTCACAATTTAGCAATGCTGAACAGGTTGATCTTATAAACACTAAACCTAAAACAAAAAGCCGAGAAAATCAAAATTTTGATTTTCTTAAACTAACAATAAGTTTCACTGATTGTGTACTCTAGAATTTAAAATTTGAATTTACTTCGCGCCGTTGTAGAAGATTTCAAGAGCAGTAAGCCTTTAGTTTTCTTTACTTCTCGACTGGCTGTTTTCCAACCGCCGCCGTAACGAAGAAAATCGTTGCAATAGTGAAAGCCAGTTTTACATCAGAGCTACCCAAATGCTTACGCATAATTATAAAATTGAAACTCTGTAACGCTCACCACGCCATCCCCCTCAAGGACACTGTGGACACGACATTAGTTTAGCACACATTAATGCAGATATGTGTCTGGTTAGGTGGTAGTCTTTGTTCCTAGCGTTGTTCCAGGTTCTAATTTTTGGTCATAGATATATTTGTATTCGAAAAAACCTTCCGTCCAGATAGTATGCTTCTAGAAATACCTAATTACATATTAAACCAAGGAGTTCAACTGAAGGTTGCAAATACTTCTTCAAAACAAAAATCACATTCACTAAAAAAATATTTTCCGGAATCGCTATTTTTAGGTCTTTTATCTGTATATCATTTTTAGACTATTCGAACTGAGACTAAATCAATGAAATGGTTTGTACTGCTGTACTACAGGCGTTGCGGAGTTGGCAAGCACACCATAATCCATTTTCTTTAATAACTTAAACATTTTTTCGTCAAAAATAGTTAACGATAAACGATCAATACACGGTTCTGACTGTGCGAAGGGCACTTTACGTTACCTCTCCCTGTCTCCATTACTACAATTTTAACTGAATGCCAAAATTGTCATTTGTAGCAAACTTTAAAGGATTTTCTTAAATCAACACGTTGTTTTGCACAACTTCGAATAAGACGCACGAATATCTTAATCGGAGTCTCAAATTTTAAAGTGGGGACTTCGCGATGCCTCACCTCATTACTCCACGTTACTGACATCCCTGACAATGGTTTTGATTGGCGTGTCAAAGGGTGCCTGATTTGAGGTATTTTGCAAAAAAAAACTGAATACAGCTATTATGTAAATTACCTAATTAATTTTTACATTTACAATTTAGATTTACAATTTTTGCTCAAATTGCTGCCGTAAGTAAATTCTAAGTTATCGGCCTACAGAAATTTTGTTCCTCTGGCTGAACTCTTGTCAAAAACTACACTTAATTTTTTGAATTTGAAATTTTTTGAACTTTTATTTATTCTTGTAAAAAGAGATGGCAAATAAAAATTAGCAGAATAAATGGTATCCAAAAAACTGCACAATATGTACTATAAATAGATTTCCTCCCAAAAACGCACTTTTCCAACCCGGGGTTTTAGTAAATTTGAAATAATAATAACAAATAAAGGTGATCGGAAGCAGGTGCAATTTTGCATTGTCCTCGTATTGTTTACTTAACAGACAATTTGTTTGCTATTCACAACTTTTAATTTATAACTATTCTCGTACAAATTACTAGTAAACTTTTAGGAACAAAAAGTAAAATAAAATTGCTATTAGTATTACATCAAGCAAGTGATATAAAATTGACACAGCCTTTGAATCGTACTTTATTTTATTTGTTATATTGTATAAAAACTGCGTTTTAGCTTAATTTTCTCAAAATAGAATCTTTTTTATGGAAAAGTAACATTTCGCCAATTTATGTTTTGTGCTTCTAAAACAGAACTTAATTTGTGCAAAGGGTAATTTTAAGGGTGGATCCACCGGCAAACTGTAACACATAAAAAATTAATTAATAAAAAGCTTAAAATGCAACCATACAGATTTTTAATAAAAAATAGAGGCTTTGTAGTTGTTTTGCAAATCCGCTTTCTATATCGTTTTCTTTATACGTATACTTCATTTCATATTTGCCATTCAACCGAACTTGACACTCCACAGTACACACAAGCAAATACAAAACATAATCTAAATCGGAAAGTAATTCAGAATAATGTTTTCCATGTGTGTTTTTTTAATATTTTACATCGAGAGCTGTGATTTTGTTAACCTAACATAATCTTTTAGAAAAACTAAATTTCATTGAGAAGGAATAGATTTTAAAGGTAATTTTTTCAAATTTCAAAAAACTACCTAAATTGTAATTAAGTTGTAAACACAATTTCTAATTTTGAAGAAAACAATGAAACTAAGAAAGTAGTAGCAATTAAATTTAAAACAGAAAATATTGAAATCATTTATAAAAAGTAAGTCCCTCCTAAATAATACAAAAAGTTGAACCTGTCTTCATGTAAATCTCTCAGTATTAATGTTGACAATTATAGGCATTTTTTTTCTATTACCATCACTTAAAGAAGCTATTTTTTTCCTTTGAACATCAACTTTGCCACATTCACCTTGGCATTAATTGCAAATGCGTGAATTGCGCCAACGTGTTGGAAATTTCTTACATTTCTGATATATAAGCGTAAACATAGTCTTAATGTGAAGTTTACCTTTAGTATCCTTGTACTTGTGTAATATTCCGAAATAACAAAGATTTGTAAAAAAAAGAAGTAGGTTTTATGGTTTGACAAGTTTTAAAATATTTATAATTAGTAATTTTGAACAAAATGTTCATTGAAACCATAGAGAAATTAAGTTTGTTTGAAAACCTAACTTAATTTTTTGGTTTTAAGTGTTATTGACAAATCCTGAGCGCATCAAAATTTTTAGGCGTAGTATTTTGAAATATTGTCAAAATTCTTTTGCATTGAACAAATAATTTGTTAAAGGCTGATGCTCATATAAAAAATTAAAAGTTATACTTTGTTGGAAATTTGTTTGTGCTATAGTGAACAAATACGGATCAAATATGATTCAATATTTTGTTCAGTTTTGTGGTTTCAGTATTCACCTCTTTGACCAGAAGTTGAAACTCTATACACAAATGTCTATTAAAAACTTCGCTTCAAAGTGCAACGGAAAACAGTTCCGATTTTGTTTTATACATTTTCACAACATTTTACAAGAAAATATTTTCCAAAAGTTTAACCAAATAAGTTCATGACGAAATTTTGGTCATAATTTCCATGCTCTTTTGTATATCGACGTATAAAAGCAACGCTCTAAAAGCCTAGTTTTCGACTTTTTATTAAAAATGGATTGTGTTTTTAGTTTTTGCTTGAATTTGTTTATAAACTTATCAGAATAAAATACTTTTTGAAAAATTAATTGCACAAAATTTACATAAATAAATGTATCAAACCCGATCTCCCAAAATAAATACCGTTTACAATAAACAATCAATTTATCTTTACCGTACACAAATGTACCATATTTTATAGTCTGTTACCTGTAAAAGTTATTTTTCCGGACCGCTGAAAAATACTCAAATTCAAAAATAGGACATTTAATTTTTGATGAGTCTGATTGACACGAACTTGTATTTTACAGTGGGAGAGTATTTAGTTTGAAATTGCTTACATTCTTGAGTAATACTAAACAGCCTCTAATAGTCGTATTTCCTAAAAGCAAGTGTATCTACCACTAGAATCTTTAACTTGCGGAAGTTGATTTTGATATACTTTTCCTCTCTAGGCAAGATGATAGTAATTTGAAATTTAAAGCCAAGAGAATTTTTTGTAGAGCAGACTTTCATGAAGGCGTCCAATAGGTGCATAAATTTTTTCCCATAAGGACTCCGGCGTTGCCATTTTCCTTCTTGAGGCTTCCAGAACTAAAAAAAATGCAGCGAAAGATGCTGTTTGAATCACTATCCTGATTTCATTGTTCTCAAACTGTTTATTGAATGACGCTTTGTTTACGCAACCTGATTTTTTATATACAACCTTGAATTTCTACCATTTCTAAATACCGTTTAATAACAAAACATGTATGTATATAAACTGTCCACATTTCGCTTTGAGTGCTAAAAAGTTGCCACAATTTAAATAAAGTAGGAACACAAACAATAAGAGAAGTGTCCTAATAAATCATACAACATCTTCTAAAATAATATTTTGTTCTTTTGAATTGAAACAAAGCAGAGCATCATCAGATGGAAAGCGTGACACATGTAAAATTACCATTTTAAATAGTTGTTATTATCGTTTTATATTTTGAACACTATTACTTTTATTATGTTTTTGAAAGTGTTTTCATCTAGAAACCTATTAACCCAATTATTTATGACGGATGGATCTACTGACCAGGTGCAACATATTTAGTAAAAAGCAAGTTCTAGCATACAGTTTCAAGTTGTGGAAATAGCGATTTGAGAATACTTTTAAATTTTGCCTTATCTAGCGAATAGCACTGTACCACCTACAGTGGAGTAATTGCTAACGGGCAGCAACATATGGTTTGTCTCATTAGTATCATCCAAGTTCTGAACCTGTTTTGCATTGTTTGCAGAGACAAATAATTTGAATTTGGGAGTTACTCAAAATTAATCATATTTTATCCGTTAACTAAAGAGACAAGACAGGGAAAAGAATCTAAAACCACAGAATACATCGAAGCAAATAAGGAAGAAACGAAGGTAACTCTGAAACTAAAATCTACAAATTTACAAATTTTAAGCTTACTCTTGCTTTGTGCTTGTTGTGTTTTATACACAGGTAATCAACATTAAACTGGTAAATTGTGATGTATGCATTTCATATAAATCTTGTCGTAACTTATAATGAAATAAATTTTTAACACAATTATAACTCTGGATTGTCCAGGATTCAACGGGGATCGCTGTCATCGATTCATCTTTGAGGTCCCCATTGCTGAAATAACAGACTTTCAACTGGGGGTAAGAAAGAATTTAATGCAAAAAAATAGCACGGGATTTACGGGTGGATTTACATAAAAATGTTTATCTGAACTCCTTGATTTTGCCGTTTGCTCAAGGACTTGACATCCATCAAATCAATGAAGGGTGTTCATAGTGTTTACTGTAAGCAAATGACTTACCTAATTGATTTATGTATCTGTTGGCTAATTTTTCACAATTTTCAATCATTTAGGTCCGAATAGAAATAGAATCCGACACCACAAATGTTAGAGGTCCCCGATATCTCACAACGCAAAATCTAATAGTCCTTTTTGCTATGCTATGTTTTTGGTGGTACCCTCAAGTGCCCTTAAATGTGTTTGATTTTTTCCTTAGTCTGGATGTGAGATGACTTTCCTGCACTTGAGCACAACCAAATCGATCCACAAACCAAACCGAACTGATTGATCACTGTCTGCCTCTTTATTGAGGAGGCAGAGGCCATTTCAACGTACGAGGTCATGTCGTTTGCTCCAAATTGGGCATCACAAAAGAAAGTGTTACTACAATGTAAGGCTAACTAATTTAATAATTTTAGAAACAAAATAAATCGAATATTTTAGCCCGAACTGCTAACAAGAATCAATTAACATAACTTTGAAGCTACAGAAATATCAAATTTTAAATCCCTCAAAAGGCTCTTCAACCCAGTTAGCCCTGAAGGTTTTGGAACTAATGCAGAGTTAATAAATGATATACTACATCATAAAGTGTACTATGGAAATGGAAACTGATTTAATTCTAGAAACGTATTCCGATTTTCCTCATTTTTGTTCAGCCTGACTGGACTGGACATTTATGTCAAAAACAGAATTAAGTCTAATAATGAGACCAAAAAAAAATTCAATGAAAGCGAAGCACTTTTCAATGCAAAATCTCAAAAGAAACCTGTTGAAATAAAATATAAAATAAAATCTGATACTATGCCGAAATACATATGATCATGTACCTTATACAGTATGTTAAAGGTAATTTTCAGAAAGGTTTTATGATATGTGAATATGGCTACTTTTTTCTACACAATATCTTTTTTGTCCAACGAGAAAATACACCATTAGAATTTTCGATTATTTTACTGAACTATTTCCAAAGTCGAAAGTCAAATCCAGCATCACACAAACCATGGACGAGGCAAAGGATTGCTTTCAATATTAATTGCAATTGATAAATTGGCAACTCGCATGTTGTTTTGATATGGTGTGCCTCATTCCTCATTTTTAATTTGGAATGGTTTTAATTGAAATCCACAAAAAAATTAGTATTCACCCTACTTTTTTATCATCGCATCCTACACTAATCTACTAACATAATAATATGAGTTCAGCGTCTGGGGGCTAGTGCTATGCCTTTCTGGTACAAATTCAACTTAAAAATAAAGTAATTCACGATTACAAACCTTATTCTCATTTTACAATGCTCCATCTCAGCCAGTAGCTCGATCGACCGATCGATTGGTCCTTAATTAACCGAATTTTTTAAATGGACCGATTTCCACCCAATTAGTTGTTGAAGCAGAAACGATGCACGGTTGTGGGAGGGAACACCCTATAAAATAATTGGTCAAGATTAGTACGCTGCTTCTTGTAGAGGTTCATTTTTAGTATTTTAACCTCCCCTGTTCATATAAACTTAAATGTAGAATATTAAACTGGTTTTAACTAAACCGTACTAAACATAAATGCTATAAAATTTCAATTATCAATATTTTAATTTTTCTTTAGTCACATAAGCTTATGCAAAGGCCGGACAGTTTAATCTTTGCTAGCGTTATACATCTTGATTTAAACGACGATCCAAAGTTCACTGCAAGTATCGGGCCATGCCCGATATCTAGAAATGAGATAAAAGGCAATGAGTAAAATAAATAATCTCCAGTTGTAAAATTGTAAGTTGTAAAACTTGAAAGTTGCGTTGGACCACATACACTGCTTTGCTATTGCTTTACGATATGTGTGGGTCAGCATCCTCCTCAGCTTAGGGGAATGACTTTATCAAACGGGGAATGCTGCTCCTTTGTGCGTTTGCTCCTTTTGGCGGATCAGTTGCGGCGAAAAAGCTGAACGGTACTGGACAGCGTGACGACGTGAGCAACGGCCCTAGTGGGGGAGTGCTGATCGGTGGTATTGTCGATATTGGCGAATTACTTATCGGTGGTTTAGTGCTGATCGTTGGACGGTGGGGCACTGTGGGCGGCGGCATGATCGTTGAGCATGATTGAGCATTGGTTCTGGAATGGCGCATTGGGCCGTCTCGTCTTGGTCTGTGGACATGGTTGTGGTGGGGCAGCGGTGGCTGTGTCGGCATGAGCACGGAAGATGCTGGAAGGTGAAGCAATGTGCTGACAACTGTGAGTCTCCGGGTTCAATTGTCGTGGTGTTCTCCACTTCCGGAAGATTCGACGGGTCAGTAAATGACATTGGAACACTGTCCTGTGCTCGACGATTTGCAGAGGAATGGTGGGGCGAGATCGTGTTTATCGACGGGATCTCTTCCGTGCTTGATCTGTACGACAGTGGGCTTTTAACTTGACGAGGTCGTGGCTGTGTCGACTGTCCGCATTGTGCTCAGTATCCCGTTGCTAGACGTTGAGCGTGTTCGGTGGTCGTTTGGACTTTGAGCGGTGGGGCCAATGTGAGGCGGTGGAGCCTTCGAGGTTGTCGAACGGAGGGTCAGTGTCCTTGAGGTTGGCGATCTTTCGCCGTCCTGCCACCAAAGGATGCCCTACCTTAGCATTGTGGTCGTGACAATATTTTAGCCTCCATTCCCATGACCATGTCTTTCGGACAGCGAAATCACCTCCAAATCCAACGGGCAATTGAATCTTTCTGTGTTCAAAGATCAAGATATTGTCAGCAAAATACTGCAGAGTCATCTTAGAGTTTCATTAAACAAACAACGAACCAACTAGAACAAAGCATGATATAAATAAATGTGACCTCATCTCGTGACTTCGCGATGTATTTGCAACCTCTGCTTATCCATTTGGACACAGACCAACAGTTTGTTGCATTGCATGACGCTAAACAGCTCGCAAAGTGTATTACTAAATCATTTAAAATAAATAATTTTTCTATTGCTAATCATCTTAATGACTTCAATCTGGGATCATCAATTGCTTTGCATCAATGCTTTGAACCTAATCATAGTGGGTCCTGTAATAATCTGCTTGCCGACGCCGCTGTTCGATAATCGTCTGTTGCAATCTACTGCCCAAATCAGTTTCAAAGTCTGTTTCATAAAGTATGTAAAGTATAAATATGGATATTCATTTCCATATGTTTGGCTATTAAGTGATAAACCAATTGCTTACCAAATCCGAACGTTTTTGCTGTAACTTAACAAAATTGATCAATTTAACGTTAATCAACATGTTAAATTCTTGAAACATAAACAAAAATGTTGCAGTCTCACACAAAAAGGAATAGAATTATTATTTTAGTATTTTATTAAAACATTTAAATTTGGTTTCTAATTTTGCTGTCTTTGTGTATTTTGAATTTGCTTCGCTGCACTTCATGAGATTTCCAGAGGTATATGGTTCACATTTTATTAACTGATTGATTAACATCATGTGCTCAATGTGATATGACAACTTAACAATATAACATAACATATTTTGAAATGGTGGCGATTGGCTTGCGATCTGACGATGGCTCATTGTTAGCAATATAATTAAGAAAGTTGTCTTAATCAGAATAATAATAAATTAGAATTTGTCTTGATCATTTTCATAAAAAAATTTGTTTTCAAGGGGAATTTTTTTTGTTATTTCACGGTCACCGGTTGAACGTAATGTGGTCGATATATCTATTTATATGGTATCGATTGGTCTTTGTCAAATTCTCCGGTTTTGGAAATAGTTAAATGGGACATTTTCTATTTTTTTAGAATAAAAAATCATTTAAAACAAGAACCAATTTCAGACGCTTGATGAAGCCCACAATACCTTCTACCATACTGACTGGGTGAGACTCAAAACATTTTCAGATTTCACTACTGCATTTTTAAACAAACGATATAATAATTGTGTTTTAAACATGTTTACTATATTTTAGGCTAAAGTAAACTGGGAATTCACTATAGTTCATTGGATTGTTACGGTTCAATGGAGGATTAAGGAGACAAGGAACAGAGTCTGGAGGTGAAGAGTGCAATAGGGCAAAACAAAAGGTAGGTAATTTAAAAATAAATAATAATATTATTCAAAGTTTTCAAATTTGATGTTGTTGTGTTTGTAGTGTTGGCTACCCTAAATTATCTTTGGAAATAATATTGAACCCAATTTCAGCTGTTGATTGAAGACCTAACGACCACTCTCCTCTACGTGTCGTCACCATCATGATTTCGAGTGCAGACTCGATGTAAGGAAATAAAACAAAATCATATAATCAACTTATCCATATGGTTCAATAATTCTAATGACGCGGTTGACGTCCGTATTAATGATGAAGGCGCCTTTTTATATTTTTCAAATACTACTCGCGCGCATGGTTGGTTACATTGTCTATATCTGTTACATGCTGCGACTGCTTCTGAAATTCGGACATAGTTCTATTTTGCATTAATTTTTAGCGCTATGTATTTTAATTTGTTAATAGTTAATTTCGGTTATGATCTTAGGTTAAGTGAATTATTTGAATTTGGAAACACTCCAACTCAGTTTTTCTTGTTTTTCCTTTTCAACGCTTTCCAATAATTTATAATTCGTTTTATAAACGAAAATTCTTAACCTGACTCGGTTGCACAGATTGGCAATAATCTACGCACTTACGTGTTAGAGAATAAACGTGTAATTTATAAATTAGTGCATTTTAGTCCGCTAATAGCACGGACTACGAACAAACGCCAGCAGACAAGCATAGTGGATTCCCGAACAAATAAGCTACTTTATGTTTTGTCGGATCCCTCCATTTGAGACCGATTTAAACCAAATACGGCTAAACCGATTCTAATTCTGTTTTCAAATTTGACTCCTAATGTGGAGTAAAAGAAGAGTACCGAAAAGTCTTTTTTTTTTTTTTCAAAAAATCGATAATGGCACGGGTCTCCAGGTAAGTTCATATAACCCTACTTCCAAAATTGTCTCTTTTGTTCATGAAATAAATCTTGTTAAGGTCCCCAAGTCCTAACGAAACTTATATGATCCTTGAAACAGTTAACTTAAGTGTCCAAACAATATTTTTGTTTTAAATTTCCATGAAGAATACTAAATTCGCAAAATCCGCTTATCCATATTAGGGTTTATTTACTATTTTTCCTTTTTTCTGTGCAAAAATAAACGTCTCAGCGTCAAGTGTTAAATTCTCATAAGGGAAAAATCTCAATAATTTTGTTCACCATTTCCACGACGTTCAAAAGAGAATGTGAGGCTTTTGCATTAACGCGCTGAAGCGCATCCACTCAATAACGACACTATAAATTCGTTGAATTTGCCGCCATTCCATATGAAGAAATCATTCTACACTAACCCTATTTGTGTAGGTGATTTTGTGTGTGCTGTAACTTGCTTTGGGTTGTGCAAAAAGGAACCAGTTAAGTAGTTAATTGTGACTTAACGAGCATTTTCACCTAAATTAATAGGGTGTAACGAAACAACTGGTAATTTGTTCCGCATTTTTTTAAACACTTTTTTTTATTTGAGAGCTGACTGTTTGATTTGTAACATTTCAAATTTTAATACAAAAATTCGATCGTGCAATGCAATATGGATCGCGATATTGCGCGATTGTTTTAATTGAAAGTATAATATGTACCACCATTCCAGAAGGTATTGTTCGTTCATTCGTCAAAGTATTGGATACTAAAGTACTTTACGAGTTGGAGGTAAATCTGCACACCAGTCAGACTGTTCTTTAATCAATTAAATCAATTAATATTTCAAGTATTTTGGGTCGCAAGTAGTCAGGAGATTTTGGGGAACTTTGAATTGTCACATAAGAAGTCTTTTGCTGCTTTCTTGCATCTGTATCATTGTGGATTACTGTTATTCGCTATCTCTAAAAGCTACAGCATTCCCCCAGTTGCGATTGTTGAAAATTTGACTACAAAATAGAGAATTTGATGTTTTGATAATATTGTTATTAAACTTGAGTAAGCATATTCAGTTTATTCATCAGACCCTTGTGACCCAGCTTGAAATTGACATTGCTTTTCTTGCAAACACATTTAAAAAAGAATACCCGATTAGGTTAAAATGTTACCTGGTTAACAAACCCAAAGAAACAAAGAAATAGAGCAGAAAATTTTCTCTCCGGAGCCTCGCAGCGCGATTAAGGCGTGCTGTATAATAACCAAAACAAGCCAATTTTTAAGCAGAAATACCCTTAACGCTAACGTACAAAATCAGGCCTGAATTTTTTCATCACCTTTACTTGGCTGTGAGAGATTCCAAATTTGCCCGCCAACTAAGAATAAAAAACTAAATGATATACCATCCTTGATCCTATGCACTATGAATCCTATAGTTCTGTTTAATTTTTTTTGTACCGTCTACAATAAGTCCTTGAATTGTGTCTGTGTTGCATTCTTGAGAGTCTTTAATGATCAAGAAGCAATATCAAGGTGATTTTCAATATGAAACTACTTATATTGTTACGCCCAAGAAGTCATCGATTCCTTGGACGCGACATCAGTAGGTTACGTTAGTTAGTTTTACACATATTTGCAGACATGTGTCTGGTTATTTCTGGTTCTTATCACTACTGTATTTCCTTAGAGGTCATTTGTCTGTTCGACTTGTTTGTAGAGCACTGCCTATAAATAGGAGTGCTCGTGTAGTTAGTGGAGGTCAGTCTTGGCTCATTCGACGTTTGGCCTTTGCCTTTGCCTGAGTCTGTTCGACGATTAGTAGTTAGTCTTGGTCATTGACCTT
>JAQFYP010001924.1:0-14012 GCA_034694865.1 Bilobella braunerae | reverse complement strand
GAATTTTACTCCAAAATCAACACAGTATTCAGAAATGTCTCTGAGTAGGTCTAAATGTCTTCCTTTGCCTAAAAATTTGAAAAAATAGGTTGGCAATAATGCTTCCTACACGTAGAATACAATGGAGGAAACATCGCATGGTACATAGAGGTGTCGTATGTTGGAATCAATTTCTCTATGCGTGAGAAAATTTAAAATTTTTCAGGCGATTTAGATATTCATAACAGAAGTACACTGTTTTATATTTGGCCCGAATAATTGTTGTATATTTGTGTACACTATTAAGTTGGTGTTTACCGTGTTATACCGTACGCGTAATTAGAAACTCTAAACTCGTTAAAAAAATTGGTCTGAAATTTTGAAGTTTTTTTGTTGATATCGTGTGCAAAATAAAAAAAAAATCTGTTTATTGAACTTATAATTTTTTGTCAGTTAGTCTTATCAGTATTAATATTAGTTTCTCATAATTTTAAAAAATAAACAAAGAATTTTTAGTAAAATATTGGATTTCCAAAATTGTTTCCTAAATTATTTCCTGCAATATATCCTATATCGTTTCTTATGTATTTGTGTATTTGTAAGGATTATTTGTAAATTTTATGTAGAAAATCCCACCCTAAAAAATGCATTACAGTTTATCAAATATTTTTTAAATAATTTAATCGTATCTGTTATTACTACAGATAGTTTGTTTAAAAAATTGGTGTAAATAGAATAACAATTTTAGTATCTTTAGATATGTTGTACATTCGCAAAATTTTGATACAATTAACTAAAATTTTTAGTGATGACTCACCTCTTCCAATTTCGATGTTTGTGGCCTCATCAAAAGAGTCAACAGAAATTGCCAAAATGTCGACATACTTCCCATAAATTTGAAAGAATGCTTTCGTTATTTTGGATCCATTGGAGACAATTGACACAGATTCCAAGTGAAGAACTTCTTTGGAAAATTTGCAAAGTTCTCCCAAATAGGACTTGTAGAGAAATGGTTCCCCACCAGAAAAATTTATCTTTTTCATTCCACTGTATTTGAGTTTTTGCAGCCCAATTTTTGCCTGAGCCAGTGGAGTCAAATACGATGTTTTTGCTGTATGAAAGCAAAACCCGCAATTATAATTACATTTTCTGGTAAAATGAAAATTTACGGAAAGCGTAGTAATTTTTTCTGGGATTGGAAATTTGTTTCGAAGGACTAATTTGTATAGGTTAACAAAATATTTGCCAAGGTGTGCGGCATTACGAACCAAAAGTAAAATTAATGTGACAAGATATTCGAACATTGTAGAGCCTTGTTTTGAGTTTTTAAGAAGGAATGACAAACTCTAAATGAGAATCTAGATTTAGGAACCAAGAAATGCTGTTTTGTTTATGTTAATGTTGTCATAAAAAAATTGCTGAGGCTTCACATTTCTGAGTGTTGTATTACTGAAGGAGATATTTACAATCGTCCAGTGTGACAACGGAGCTTCAAACATATCTTGATAATACCAATTTAATTTTTATTAATGTTAGTCCAGTGTTTATTATGACCATTGTTAGCCTTTCCCACGTCCCCGCTGGGATGGGGACTAGGGATTTGGGGTTAATCCCCACCCTTAATTATAAGAAATTTGGGGGGGGGGTAATTCGTGTTATCATAAAAGTGCTAAAATATTAAAATAAATTTTATATAACATTACATATAATAAAATGTATACAACCTAAT
The DNA here is from genome assembly GCA_034694865.1 of Bilobella braunerae. Classification (NCBI taxonomy): domain Eukaryota; kingdom Metazoa; phylum Arthropoda; class Collembola; order Poduromorpha; family Neanuridae; genus Bilobella; species Bilobella braunerae. The sequence continues at coordinate 12,304 of JAQFYP010001924.1, read as the reverse complement.
TCTGATCTCTGGCCAATTCCTCAAAAACATGTTGACAAATGCATTTGCTAAATGTCAAATAAAATCAATGAATATAATTAGATGTATAAAAGTTAATTTTAGTTAAATTATTTAGCTTCAAATGTAGAATCCGATTATTTTAAATTTTCCCCGAATTCCTTGAGTATGGAAAAGCCTATATGGATGTGCAGAATTACGACCCTATTATTGTATAAACCCCAGGAATTAGCGAACGCTGCAAATGTCTACTTCTACAGAATTTGATGTTCAATTTGAGGTCAGAATGTCGGAGTGGAAATTTTTTAAACTGGATCGAACAGAAATTCAATATATTCAAAAAATGCAGCCACACAAAAATGCTTATTGGATTAATTTTCATTGATTTAAATAAACTAATGCGTACCCTATAAGAAAAAAAAACCCAGAACTGCTTCATACAATAATCAAGAAGTCTCTTTTATTTGTTTATAGTTTATAGGACGCCAAAAGAAAACGAGATTTTATGAAGATTATTATTGAACTATAAACTTAACATTATAAAAACACCGCTGCCGTATGACGAGGGTAACCAGCTACATGAGTCTTCCAAGAGAAAATAAGCATTCGAGAAACTTCAAAAAATTAGTAAATATTTATAAGAGATTTTAGGTTTTAGAAAAAGAACTATATCGTAAAATTTTAGTTTTGGGGATATTAGCTATATAGCTCAATACTAGAGCAATATTTAACAACTAGCACGAATAGCCCCAATTCAGAATACGTGATCGAGAAGGCGGTGACACATTAACAAAATATCGATCTTAAACAGTCATCCGGATTTAAAATAAACCGTTGCAAACGCACTTAACGTAAGTAGCGTCTCGTACTTAAGATGAAATGGGGGTCATTTATGGGGTCACAGATATGAAGGAGAAGGGTCAGGAGTCACTCGAGTCAATGAAAGTATCATAACTTTCGTTTCGTATCAACCTAGAAAAATCCAGAAAATCCGACTTTTCAGGTTTAGGGGCATTTGGGGATCATTTAGGGGGTCATAGAATGTGCTATGGGTCACATGGGTCATTGAGACTATTCTAACTTTTCATTTCATGTAATAATAGACAAATTTAGACAAATCCGATTTTTCGGTTTTGGGGGTCATTTAGGGGCTCATTTAGGTGGTCGGGGTCACATGGGTTATTGAGAATATAATAACTTCTTATTTAAGATAAAACTAGTAAGAAACAAAAAAAACGATTTTTCAGTTTTGGGGGTCACTTAAAGGCTCAATGGCAGGGGGTCAGGGGTCACTTGGGTCAATGAGAATATAATAACTTTTCATTTAAGATAAAACTAGTAAGAAACCAAAAAAGACGATTTTTCAGTTTTGGGGGTTTCTTTGGGGGTCACCTAGGGGGTCATTAACAGGGGGTCGGGGGTCACTTTGGTCAATGAGACTATAATAACTTTTAATTTAGGACAAAACTAGTAAGAAACCGAAAAAACCGATTTTGGGGTTTTGGGGGTCACTTTGGGGTCACTTACGGGGTCATTAGCAGGGGGTCAGGGGTCACTTGGGTCAATGAGACATAATGTATTTTCATTTGGGACATAACACTAGTTATAACAGAAAAAAACCCATTTTTTCAATTGGGGGTCACTTCGGGGGTCATTTTGGAGGTGAAGGATCAGACCCTGATGACCCATTTTCGAACTTGACATGAGTCTTGACCCCTAGAATATGCCCCCGCAAACAGATTTCAAAAAAGTTAATCCGTTCGGGAGTTAGAGCGAAACCGGACAGACAGACGGACAGACGGACAAAGCGTTCCCATAAAGTAGCTAAGCCGCTACTTAATAATAAATTTGATCGATTTTTTTTCGAAACTTTTTATGTACAATTTATTTCAACTTTTTAATTGAATTTTTTTTTTATTTGAATTTAGTTGTTTTAGTCTTATTAGTAGCAAAGTAACTACAATTAAAGTGTTCAACTGCTTAAACACGGTTACTTTCACTTATTCTAATACTGATGGAAACACGTCGAATCGACCAGTAAATTTATTTCGCATTAGAGCAATTACATTCCAAGTGTATTGCAAATGCAATTGGAATGACATTTTGTGTAACCTTGGTAGGCGGTTTCGACATGTTTCACCATTTGTCAGTGCAATGCAATTGCTTTGCACAAACACAAATTGAGTGTTTTGTGCATTGGCAAATGGAAAAAAAAATTAAAATTAAAACTTTCAAAAATTCATAACTTTTTTGTTTGACAAGGCCGCCAACATATAACAGCAGATTCGTTTTCACCGACCTAAAATTAGTCTAAAACGATTACTTTTACGGTTACTTTAAACTACCCCTTGACCTCAAAATGACCTTTCACGGTCAAGCCCTACTTTTGGATGAAACAATAAGTTATCATGGTTTAATAAACCCCAGAATCCCTTTTGACCCGGAAATGACCCCTTAATCTCAAAATGACCTTTCAAAGTCAAACTCTACTTTTGCATGAAACAAAAAGTTATGTTCAAGGAAACCAAAATATAACAAACGCTTACCGTTTGTTGTATTTTGGTTTCCAAGCCACCTTGGTTATGTTGATCCCAATAGCCCTAGAGGCCCCGTTCACCCGGAAAGGGGCCCTTGACCTCCGAAAACCAAGACTTCTCTTTTCTAGTCTAATGATTTTAATATTTTTTTGTTCTAAGTTTCCTACTTCCGCTACTGGTTGACCGTTTTACAACGGTTTATTTGTCATACAAATATACAGTTCAGCACCCAATTAATTAAAAAACTTGATGTAATTTTATTTATTGACTTACCAGAACATGCCATGTGCGGATTTGAAAGCTGAAACTGCGCATGCGCAACGCTATTGGACATCAAAATTTTTGACTATAATGTCCGCCAGCACCTTTCTAAATCTTCTGTGAAAGTACAAAATTTTGATTTTGACACGTCACCAGAATCCTAATGGGATTTAATCCACGATTTTTTTTTAGATGTCATGTGGTCCTCCCCTCTTCAGCGAATTACCATAATCTTTTGTTGGGCTCTGTACAAAACCTAGTTTTTTTAAATTCAAACTCCTCACTAGATTGACCAGAAATTTTGAAAATTTGCGAAATTTTACTAAAATTTTAAATTATGTCTGCAAAACGATTTTATGACTCAAACCTATGAGTCTTTCGATCTCAAACTGGTATTTTTTTAGGTTCTTACTAAAACTGGCAATTTCAAAATTCACAAATCAAAACCGTTATTCAGTTCATTTTCCAAGCGAAACCGGTATTTCATACTTTGTTCCACATTTCCCCGGTATTTTCGACTTCAACAGGTATTTCGCACTACCTTGGAACATTTTCAAGTATTTTAGACTAAAATCATTATTCAACATCTCCATTGTTTGTTTGTTTTTTCGGGATTTTAGGCTTAGACCGGTGATTCATGCTTTTTCAAACTTCTTCCGGTATTTCCGAATTCACCCGATATGTCACACTTGCTTTTCAAACTTTCTGAACAGTCTAATGAGGAATTCGAATTAAAAGAAAACTAGGGTCTATACAGAGCCCAACAAATCATTTTATCATTTTATTGATATATGGCGAACTCAAGATCAAATTATTGTGTTAGTAAGGTCCAATTTTCCTGTTTCAAGGCGGAATAAATAACGTGGGGAAGAAATGGGAATCCGGAGTGCATTCTTCAAGTACCTTTGCCGCACTTTTTCCAAAGTAACGCAATGTACTTAGCACCAAATTCTAGCACGGTAGAATGTAGTGGAATGCAGGATTGGCAGGAACAGCTTTGTGATTGTTGGAGTTGAAACAGCGAGGGAATTTTATGGTTGACGTTAATGCGACTGCAGCTGCGCATGAACTTTGTTGATTGCTTGATCTGAATGTTTTGCGAACATTCCAGTTGAGGAGAATGTGACACCAATGTAAATGTATTTGTCTGTAGAATCAAATTAATCTCCTCTCCAGAAAAGTTTCTCTAAATTTGGGATTCTGCCACTCTTCAAATAGACAACGACCTTTGCCTTTGCTATGTTGAAGTCTAGCATCATGCAATTGAAACAGTGATCTTGCATTAGTGGGACTCATGGGAATCGGCAACTAGGACTAGGTTGTCTGCGCAGAGGAGGTGGTGTGTGATCACGTTAGCTAGCTGGCCAAACTCTACTTGTCGATAGCCCTAAATAAGCCCTGAATGTACAAGTTGAATAGCGCAGAGGTAGGGGATTTGGATTGGAGAACTCTTTCTAGCTGGTAAATTTCACTTTTGCATTAAGACGTGTAAACTTTTGCCGTTGCTCGAGAGTTGAGTGACTGGAATACATAATAAATTTAGGCGACACTTCGCAAAAGATCAGCGTATTTCAAAGCGAGCATTGATTCGGTGAGATACCTCTTCCATAATTAACTTCCAGATGGAAACAATTGTTGTATTGCATTAGAATTATCAATTATATTACAATTTGAAAGCTACCTTTGAAAGGAACTCTAAAATCTTACGATCAACAACTGCCTTATTTGTACTAATAATGGAGTAATATTCTTTATTGGAAGATAAACTTTTATGCTCAAAAAGAATAGCTAACTTTTCCGTCTCCAAATTCGGCATTTGTAACCAGACAAATACGTCTGCCTAAAATTAGAGTATATTTTAATACCCTCTTCAATTTTCAGTTCCTGGATTATCCATTTTCAAATAAACTCCGTAAGTTCTTTATCAAGAAGGCACGACAAACTTAAAATATGTATTTAAGAATATTTTTTAAATATTTGTTAAATAATATTTATGTAAAGCCCCGGCGAGCCGAATAAAGCATGAAATGTTGCATGTATCAGACTAAAGTTTTGATACATGGCTATGATGATAAGGCATATGATGGCTATGTTTATATATAATAAAACGTAAACAATTGATATAAAGAATGTTAGGTTGGTAGTTATTCAAAAAAATTACCTAATCTAAAGTGAGTTGTTAGAATGGTTAAGAGCTTCTGACTCTGTTCACTAGTCAGCCACAGCAAAATCTTTACCATTGGTTTTCTCATTAAGGAATTGCGTTGCCTCTAGCTATGTATGTCCGTAGTTTTGTGATAAGACTAATCAGCCAGAGAATAGGAAAATCTCCCAATAGGTTTCCCAATAGAATTGAGATAATTTAGAAGACGACCCTCATTTGGATACATGTATGCTAATTTGTCCTTATTTCCATAACTATACACACTCCCTTGCATGCTGACCAGCCGTTCAGCCAAATAACGCACCTTTTCATTTTTATCTAAAGTAATTGCCATGGCGGTAAAGTCTATTTTCGAATGCTATTAAAGGAGCTATAATTGTATATATTTTCTTCCAGAATTGCATGAGAACTTGTAGTTTGAATACAGTTTTTGTAGTTAGTGATGGCTTTTGATAGCAAGACACTCTTTACTGTATGAATTTGAGTACAAATTTGACTTGCATTGGACAATTTTTTGATGACCCACGTACTTTATAATGATAAAATGAGGCATAATGAGAAATTATTAGCTCTCTGTCGTGTTCTTTTCATGTGTTAGGGTGACATTTCCTAATACATGCTACAGTTGAAAAAGTTCTCATATTAATTTTTAGCCTAATTTATTTGTTTCTGAACGTATATTAACCTTAATAAATTATCAAATTTACCTTATGTTCATCGTTCGTTTATGAAATCAGCATTTTTCGACCCGTTAATGTTTGTTGTTTAGGTGTGTATTCACTTACATCAAATCTTTAAGACCAAAGCACAACTTAAAAACCAAGCCTTAAAATTAGAAGAAAAAATTATTGAACTTTGACCCCTTGCAATTTTTTGTTTTAGAGGGGATTGTGGTGTTGGGATTATTATCATATTGAGATTTTTGTAGTGTTGAGAGAATTATCCGTTGAAATTTGTTTGTAGGAATTTTTACTATCTTGTTTTTGAGATTTTTGTGTTGAGATTCTTAGACCTTTGCCCCAAGGAGGTCACTTGGTGTCAAAGAAAAACAAACTTGAACTGGGCCGCATCTCATGGGACTTATATACACAAAAAGGAATGAAATATGTTGGGTCAGGTGGACTGACGGACAAACAAGTAGAACGATGACATAAGCTTTCGTTTCACCTATGGTACTATATAAGAGGATATTAAGTGGCATATAAGCTACTGTAAGGGAATGATCTGTTTGCGTATATGGTCCTTAACTCTGGAACAGATTTTAGATTTTGAAGACCTGTTAGCTGGACAGCATTCTAGGCGCCAAGGATGAGGTCAAGTTCGAAAATGGGTCAAGTGGAATCTGTCACTTCTCCTACGCTTCGATGACCCACCCCAAAGCCGAAAACTCTTTTTGGAAATTCATTGTATTTTCTATGCCCCAGGTGACACCTGACCTTTTCTTTTATATGGATGATCCTATAAAATTGTTTATAGGAGCGCAATACGCTACTAGGTTACGTGTGTTTGCAACGGTTTATTAAATGCCAATTTGATTTGATTTAAATTAAAGAGCATTCAACAATTGAGGGTTAAAATGTTGCCTTGATAAATCATAAAGTATGAGAACAAGGGTGAATGTTGTTTTAGAAATGTGTGGTTCACTGTGTAACTTCTTCAGCACTGAATTCCGCAAACTTTTTCCCTTCCTGTTCCATTTGCAACATTTTTATGAGCTGCGCTTGGGTTTCTTCATTTGGTGTTGTATCGTTTTGTGCAAATATAAATTCAAGTGCTTTAAAGAATGTTGTTTTCTCTGGATTGGCCAATATCTTTTCCTCTGAAAGTGGTACTTTGAAGAAAAGCAAAGAATACTTGACTTTCATTAAGTTGCGGTTGGAATCAGGTTTAAACCATCCAGTAGAGATTACAATGCCGCGGCCAAATTGTTCGAGCATTTCCCATCCACCTACATTGTTTACGATGCTCGGAGCTTCATTTGAAATACAGATCTGCTTTTTGTGTGCAGTCTTCTGTAATTGCAGGACGCCGTTTTTCATTGTTTTGCTTATGAAATGTTCTGAACTGATTAGAGCATCAACAACAATTGATGCACTCTTCCTACAACAAAGTATCATCAGTTATGAAGAGTTTTGTTTATGAAGCTTTTATAAAGAGCTAAGCTATAGAAGTATAATATTGTATGGTTTTCTAGTTCTAAAATTTAATTACCCTAACGCACATCGAAACCAACTTGAAGCAAAATTAAGTAATCAAAACAATTAGCATGCTAAAAATATTGCTACGTAGCAAATCTTACAGGATGTTATCATCGAGTTCTGTAACACACTTCCCAGATCCAAAATCTGCGAGTTCATTCCTCTCACTATAGTTTGTTTAAGAAAATAATGAGACCAGTAGCGGTGATTGTTCATTAATTAACAAAAGCCCACGGCCCGAAATCCGGGGGGTTAGGACCCTTGTCCTAACTTATGTAGCTGCAGAGATCGAATCTCGGTGGGAACAGAGTAAAAAATGGTGGTGTGGTAGTGGTGAGCGGAAGCGTGGAAAGTTGCGGTGGTGGATAGTGGGCTTGTCCCGGTATGCGAAAAACGGGGTTCAGCCTCTGCCTAAGCAGAGTCTCCTTGGTGGCCAACCCCACGTTCACTGTTCAGCAGAAAGCCTTCAGCCTCACTCCTCGGAACTTCCAAGTCAACTCACTGGCCGAAACCACACTCCCCTACCATTTGGCACAAGCGGAATCATGTTGACCAGGCCATAGGCGAATGTCAAAGAGAAATTTAAAAAAATAATTAAAGAACTTACTAAGCATAATCAAGCAGACTGAAACTAGAATTTCGGTCGCTGTTTTCATCCTGGCTGGCAGTATATATTTTTTCGCTGAAAATAATTAGCAAAGTCTTATATGCATACTAGGTTATAAAGTCCGTCCTAAGACGGGAGTTCCCATATTGGACCATTTTTCTAAATTAGGGTTGTGTTGTTAATGCGAGATAACCGTAAGTTAAAACCGGCCTAAATTTGTAACTTAAGGGTGGTCCAGTAAGGAAACTGCTATCTTAGTACTGGCTTGCATGCCTATGTGAGTAAACATAATTTCAAAAGTTAAATATTGTTAATTGGTTTCCACAATTAGCAAAGTATGAAGTGATTTGGAGGTCATAGTTAGCTTCATTAGCTATTTGGAGTTAGAAATTGTGTCTTAAAGATTTACGTTGAGTTACTCAGACGATGTTCTGCACAACTTGAAAAAAAAATGTTAAAAAAAAAATTTAGTTGCTAGAATCGAACCCGAACATCCGATTATAATGCCGGACAACTTTTATCCTACGCTAAAAGGCCTACTTGTGAGAAATGTTGTAAAAAAAGGTTGGTTAAATGTAAGCCTGGCCACAGCTCACTCACAAAACTGCCTGTTTTGTATGTTAATTGCCTAGTTATTTGGCAAAACAAAATTAATATAAAGTGATTGTCACTCACTAAAGCTCTTGTGCGATCATAAGTTGATGTTTTCCTTTACTTTTTGCGAGTCTGTCTTTCAAATTGTCACTAGATATTTAAAAAAATGAGATTACGCAAAATCATTTCAGGTTTTGAAGACAGTGCAACGTGTCACTTACTATTCTCTTTGCACGGCATCGGTTGACTTCTCAGTGTATCTTAGACTTGTCACGGCACGAGGCAATGTATTTACAATGCTTTGACAGGCAAATGATGCCATATCCTTAATATTGAAGTGGTCAATGATGTAGTATAACGTGATGTCAAAGTATCCAATTTGTCGCAACTTCTTTGCGGCATCAAGAAATTTTCCAGTAGTGGCTCCGAATGTTACGAGCATTACTATAGGTGTCTCTTCCTTTTCATATTCTGGCAATTCCGGCTCTTCTCGCTTCCGTGCCGAGTATTCAGTGTACTTTTCCTCCACCAAAAATTTGACATACTCTACAACCGCACTACCCTCAATGTCAAAGCGTTTCAGCCAAGTTTCGGCTGAAGATTCTTTGTTGAATCCAAGTAAATTGAACGCAGACAAAATCGTATCACTTGGCAACGAAATTAGGCACTCTACTTCTGAGCCTAGAAAAAAGAGCAAATAGTGGGCGCACAAAATGTTAAGAAAAAAATGCATTTTAGCTTCAGCAAAAACTAACTGTGTTACTTAGTGTTCAATATTACAAGTTCTTCACTTTAAAACAATTTAAATGTCTACCAGTTCTTCCACACTACTCAAAATTGAAAGCAGGTTGCATTCAATTTATACTTGCGAGTTGACTTAACAATTATATTATGACGAAACATCTTTATAACTTTATAATATAATATGTATAATATTGAAGCTATCTATTTCCGTGAGTCGGATTGTCAAGGAAAGAAAAAGTAAGAATGTTGTTGGGAAAGAAGATACATATCATTAGCATAGATGTTGTCATCAAGCTGGCACAATAGTATATCCGTAGCATTACGCACTTTCTCGGGCCTAGTCCACAAAGAAATACTACAACCTAACGTCTTTCGCATGATAACCACAAGTGACTATGAACAATGTTTTCTGAATTATTTCAAGACCATTGTGGAACCCATCGGGTAATTTTCATATTCTCAGACGGTGCAACCTAATCACGAAGGTACGAGCTTACGCAAGGTCAGAGGCTAAGTAATTCCTTTGGGGAAAACCACATTGCAAAATCTGTTTTTTGGCTGATCGGGAGATTTTGAACCCACATTTTTAGGTTGGCAAGCGGAAATACAGAAGCTCTAAACCACTAGACCAGCTCTGCCGAAATTATCAATCAAAGTTGGCCCTATTTGTGAAAAAGTCCAAGACTTAATAACATTACAACAAACTGACGCTCGTCGCTGACCTCCTTCATCGCTGAATACACAAAGTACCTCTGTGAGACATTACACGGTCAGAGGAAATATTCCGGTTTCTAAACAGTATTGTGAGAGTTCAGAAGAAGAGCCTCAAATACATACATGTGTGCTAACGAGTCCTTCCTTTCATATCACTACCCACTCCCTTAAATGTTGCCGCTCTGCGGGAATGTCAAATAACGCTCTTTTTCTCCTTTCTTATAGCTTTAATTCTACTTTTTACAAGATTGAAAAATTGAGGTACTTTAGTTATTAATAAATTAATTGTAATTGGGTGTTTGCAATTATCTTCGCAGTAGCTAGAACCAGAACTACTTTATGGACTCACTCCATAAACTTCTTGGTGTACTGTAACAGCAAAACATGAGCAGGTTCATCTCCAACATGTCCATCATTTCTTAGCTTAGCTTCCATCTACTACTTTACCGCGGCAAATATTGCCTCCTCGAGGTTTTAAAATTGTTTTTCTATTTCTACGTTAGAATATATTTTTTGTTTGTGATGATGCGAGAGCTTTAAAAAAGTGTTGATGTTATTGCAACTTCGACAATTGTTGTTGGCAATTAACTTTATCATGTAAATTGAAATTTTGAAAATATAACATATATGATATTATACATTATACGTTACTAGTATACTATATTCTGTAACACATACTAGCATTCTAGTATGTATGGTATTTGCATATAAACATAGTATACTATATATATATTTAGTTTATTTTAATATATTGGTAATATATCATAAATTTTTAGTATAATGAAAAGGCACGTTCTTTGACATTCTCGGATGGTCAACATGCAGGGGAGTGGGTAGGGATATAGTAGGGAAAGACTCATTATAGTGTAGATGTTGTCATCAAATGGAAACAACAGACAATCCGTAGCATTGCGCTCCTTTACGGGCCTAGTCCACAAAGATAAGATACTAACTGCATGTTAAGTACGATTATGGGTGTAGTTTTCAAAATTATTCTTTTTTTGCGGATAATCGGAGGATTCGAACCTAAGTTCTCAGGCTGATCAGAGGAAAAATTAAGAAACTCCAGAACCATTTACCAGCCTGGCCGAAAGTAGAAACGAATGTGGGTCCGATTTGTAGAAAGATTCCCGCGCTGACCTGATTTATCGTTGAATACATGAGTCTCAGAACGGTAAGCAACTCGGGGTATTTATTTTATTTGCAGCATGTAAAAAGAACAGTAATGTGCAAAGAATTTAGGCAGTAAAAAATAATTTGCACAGAAGTAAATAGCTTTGATACGATATGAATACGATCAAGTTTATTTCCTACAGAAGCTCATGAAATTGTTAGGCACAACTTCGCAATGTGGTGTAACGCCGCTAGCTATATTTTTTTTTATTTCAAGAATCAGAGAATGGTCAGTTTTTTATACTAAAAAACTTATAATTTTGCATTTTGCACTATTTGCAACAATTAAAGAAATTAAATGCAAAACAAATGTTAAGGCTCCTAGCTTAGCTTAGCTTCCTACCACCACTTAATCTAGAAAAATATTGTCTCGTCGAGGCTTTAAAATTGTTTTCCAATTTCCAAGTTAAAACATATTTTTTGCTTCTGATGATGCGGGAGTTTTTAAAAAAGTGTTGATGTTATTACCAGTAGGTAATTATTATTATCATGTAAAATATTATCTTTCTATTATTTTTTCTTTTATTGTCTCTATTTTATTGGGCAATTTATCATAAATTACTATTTTCTTTATGTAAAATATAAGTTGTGTTCACTATAGCACAACAAATAACTAATAAATTGGCGTAGTATTGAGAGTATGCCCTGCATTGTTGCTCTTTTGTGTTCAACCGTAGTTAGGTGTTTATGCTTCAGAATTGGTGGATACAAAAAAGATTTGAAAATATAGCAAAATATGTGCTGCACAATTTGGCCGAATATTGTAACTAATTGTTAGCAGTAAAAAACCATAAACGCTGTGATAACAAGTTTTTGAAACCCAAAACGAGATGGGCAACTGCCAATGCTAACTATTGTAAACACCACACCAACCGCAAGAAATTTCAAGTTTTTAAAATTGTTAGTATTTTTTGTAGTAAATAGTTTCAGAGATTTTATCTGTTTCAAACGCGTGCTAGTATAGGGCTTTAAAGCCGAAGCAGTGCTAGTTGATTGTGCAGAAAGCTTTGCACGGGAGGATTTTCTTTCTTGCTCTCTGACATTTGAATATGGCCTGGTCAACATGCACATGCTTGTGCTAGTGAGTTGACTGGGAAGTACTTGAGAAGTGAGGCTGAAGGTTTTCTGCTGAACAGTCAATGTGGGCTTGACCACCGAGAAACCTCTGCAGCGTGCAAAAGCTGCAGAGGTTTCTCTTAAAATCTCTAGAAAATCATTTATTAATCTAAGTGCCTATTTAGTTGGCGGTGGTGGCCTAGTGGTTGGAGCTTCAATCTCTCTTCACTAGCCATCATGAGAACGGGGGTTCAAATCC
>JAQFYP010001923.1:0-14015 GCA_034694865.1 Bilobella braunerae | reverse complement strand
TAAGGGAATCCTAAAGACTGCCCTCATTTGCATAGAGTCACCTGCGGTTATCAGGCGAAAGCTACGGCCGTACCACACGTCCTCGGCCTTTGTGCTTTAGGCCCGTGAAACAGTGGAATTTTACGGATAGTCTGTTGTGCCTGCTTGATGACAACATATATGCTAATGAGCTCCTAATACTTACCATATCCCTACCCTTCCCTTCATGTTGATCATCTGCTCTGCGGGAATGTCAAATAACGCTCCTTTTCCTAAGTTTGAGCTTTAAAAATCTTAAAGACACTCTAAGATTCAATTTCCCATAAGGTTAATATGGAGAAGGAATTATTCTGCATACAGTAACAGATCATTTTCCATACAGGAAAATTATGTTGAATTGTCAGCAATTAGTTTGTAATTGAAACGAAATGCTTAGTATTTTTTTTAAACCTCTCTCTTATGTTAACCTTATGGGAAAACGAAACTTAGAGTCCATCTGAAGTTTTCAAAACTCAACGAACCAGTTTAGTTTGAACAAGAAATGTTTTGGACACGTTTTGTTTCTTAAGGTCATTCTAAGTTTGAATTTTAAAAATCTTAAGGACACTCTAAGATTCAATTTCCCATAAGGTTAAGGTCCCATAAATTTCAAAACTAAAATCGACCTATTTCATTAATTTTTACCATAAAACAATACCTCAGCAAAAAACCACCACCACTACTACTACCACTACCACCACCTCCTCATCATCTCAAAGTAAGTATTTCTTATTTTTCAAACATCATTACTAAACTATGTACTTTGACATATTTCGTCAGGCGGATTAATTTTCAGAAAACCGGAAAATATTTCTTTTTTATGCTAAATCTTGAATTTAATCAAAATTTTATTCAATAAATCTGATCCTATTGATCATTTATAAGTTGACTTAACTTTAAGACTTAGGTTATTTCATTGCGCCTAAGGATCTCGCACTGTATTTTGTTTAAGAAACTCCTTCCTCCTCTAAAAAATAATCAAGCCTTCTCAGGGAAGACTAAATAATCCCTGTTTATGTAATACTTGCTCATCACTTCTCCAAAGAATGATTTGATGGTCGACTTGGTAAATTTGTGTGTGTGATCCGGTTAGATTAGGTGAGTCTTAAAGTTAATTCAACTTATAATTGATCAATAGGATCAGATTTATTGAATGAAACTTTGATTAAATTCAAGATTTAGCATAAAGGAGAAATATTTTCTGGTTTTCTGAAAATTGATCCGCCTGACGATATATGTCAAAGTTAGACATAGTTTAGTAATGATGTTTAAAAAATAAGAAATACTTATCTCGAGATGATGAGGAGGTAGTGGTAGTGGGGGTGCTGAGGTATTTTTTATGGTAAAAATTGATGAAAAAGGCCGAAATCTGTTGATTTTAGTTCAACGAGAGGGAAATTTAATGAAATTTTTTGGAACTTTGTTGATTTGTGAGTGAATGACAACTGACACGTCTACCATGTAAACCTTATGGGGATTTCAAGTATAGAGTGTACCTTAAGAATCAAAACGTGTCCAAGACATCTTTTGGTTTGTCGAAACTGATCCCTTTAGCTTTGAAAACGTTAAGCTTTCGTTTTCCAATAAGGTTAACATAAGGAGTGAACTTAAGAAACAAAACGTGTCCAAATCTTTCCTTGTTCAAACTAAACTTGTTCGTTGAGTTTTGAAAAAAGTTTGATGAACTCTAAATTTTGTTTTCCTATAAGGTTAACACAAGAGAGAGGTTCAAAAAATATACTAAGCATTTGCTCTCAATTACAAACTAATCGCTGACATTTCAAAATAATTACCTTGCATTTACCATGCATTGAAAAGTATCTGTTACTATATACAACTCATTTGACTCCCCATGTTAACCTTATGGGAAATTCAACATGAAGGTACCCTTAGTAAACTTAAGTTTTTTTTAGTCAGTGAACCTTAGTGAAACTTAGTGAGACCTTAGTGAAACTTAACGAACCTAAGTGACCTGAACATGTCGTTAACCTTTATTTAAAACTTCGGGGTCGATTTGGACAACATGAGTTTCAGTCAATGCTGAAGCTTTATGTAAAAGATTTTTGAAATTATCGAAGAGTGCTCAGTCGATATGCTAAAGATGCGTAACTAAATTGTTTAAAGATTTGCAATGAATTGTTTTTTTCTGTCCTTAGATATCCGTTTTCCATTGTGAGGTTGCGAATTCTATGTTTTCAGATTTCATTTGATCTAATTGATCGTAATAAAGACGAATCAAATTATTGTCGATTCCTTTGCAAGTGAGAAAATTTCGATTCAGATCTTGTTGTCATGAGATAGTCCGATTACAGTAGGGTGGTTTAACTCTAACGCATATTATTTTTAACATTGAAGAAAATCTTTAAATTAATTTTTAAAAGTCAAGATTAAAGGATCGTTTTGTAACTCAAAGTTTCAGACCCCTTAGAAATGTATGTAAAAAATTGTTGTTTGAGTTTGCTTAAAAATGGTATAGGGTGGGTGGGTGGTACACGGCTGCCGTTCCCTATCGGTTTTACCCTTTTCTGCTGTTAATTGAGCATATGATCGTCGATCATCTGCTCATTGCTCGAGATTTTATTTGTTTTATGTCGGAATTTCGGTCAATATATTTCAATTTAACTCCTAACAGCTGAGGTAAGTTAAAGTATTCAACACACTGCTGAGTCAGATGGTAATTGACTAAAGGCTTGATTCGTGACTCAAGATGTCGACAATCGTCCCTGTCAGGTCACTGGCTTTTAGCATGGTCTTTTAAGGTATGCGACGTCCGATGTCAAGGTATTGAGCATACGAGTGATTGTTAACTCTTATGTCATTTACTTAAGGGTTATCAAATACAAAGGATTCAAGACGGGGGCTGTCCAGACAGTCAACTTAACTGATGAAAGTGGACATGGGTCAGTAATTGGCTACTGATCTGTGATTAACAGTGGGCTCAGGTAACAGTTAAAATTAATTTTTTAACTTGTTCATGCACAAGGTGCCCTCATATGAATACTTAGGATGGCGACCGGAAGTAGAGGTCACTGGTTACAGAGGTCATTAATTGTTTACTGATCAGCAGAGTCACTGCATGACATGTGGGATAGGGTATATGCCATAGGGTCTAGCATTGGAAAATGAAAAGTCATATGGTCCAGTTTGGTGCGGTTTAGAAAGGAGGCCACTGTTCATCATATTGGTCATTGATTAGTTAATCACCATATTCTCTACAGTATAAATTTTGTAGGATATATGGCCATAACTTGGTATAGCTTTATGGAAATTAAGTATGAGTCAATGTAGACAGGAAGTATAGTAGTCAATGGTACAGAAGGTCACTAATCGTATGGGTCATCGATTGTTCACTAATCAGCATAGTCACGGTATACATATGGGGATGGCATATATGTATGACTTGTAGGAAAGGGGATGGGCCATATGGTTCTGTGTTGGGTTACTTAAAAAGCCATATTGTTCAGTTAGGTGCGTTTTAGATAATTAATTTGTTTCATTATTTTTAGTTACGTTGGGTTTAGAATAAAGATCGGCTGGTCATGAGTTGGGTGAGGTTTGAGGGGTCGGCTATCGGGGGTCGGCTCAAATTTCTGAAGGACCAAAGTTTACATGTAGGGTGGGTGGAAAAAAGGGGTTATTCTCATATTGGATTAACCCAGAAATTTTGATTTGAAACAACGACCTATCACTCTGTTGAATGGTACAAATATAATGTTGTTTCCAAAATCGCTTGACAAATACAGACCTCGCATTGGTGATAAGTAGCGTTGGCGTTCAGCGAGTGAAATAAAATTATTGACTACTTCAAATTGTATGGTTCAAATTCTAGTATATGAGTATATACAAGTTCATATGAAGTAAGAGTGTCTAGTTTTTTGTTCTATTTTATTTTACTGTGTTAGCATATTTGACAAACTTTGTAATTACACTACCGCCCTAATTCATGTTGAAGGGTAGTAAGTGTAAAATTCTTTAGATAGAATAAATAGATAGATTACTTAGGGTTTCAAAAAATAAAAAGCTATGGTACGCCCAGAGCCTAGTTGCGCGACTAGTCATCGAACATTACAAGTATTTTTTTAAAACATCTTATAGATTTTCCTAACCTTCTTTAAATTTAATGTATTTATGATTGAAATCTGAACTTAACCGCAAATAAAGCGTTGAAGTGCTATAATGGCGAGGCGCTTGACGTTATTAAATGTAAAGAGTTACATGTAAAACACGGTGTTGGAAAGAGGTGCTGTCTTGACACACCGGTTGTGGTGTGCAAGCCATGGCCTCACCGCCTCGCAGTTGGTATCATTTTATTGACCCTTGCAGTGACTCTGGGCGTGTTGGGGAAAACAAGGGTCATTAAAATCCATACTCATGGAAACTTTTCCTGGGAATGAGGAACACGAGATGTAGCCAGCAGCGCCACCATCCGCAGAAAATAATTCGGAGGCTGGAGCTGGAGTAGCCGTTTGGGAATAGGTTGGCTCCCACGTCCCGGGATCCAACATTTGGTCAATTTTCGAGTCCCATTTCAGACGCCTGTTTTCTATTTCTTACACTTTTACACATGCAAGAGAACCAAAAGCGTCATTTTATTGTGAGGGTCTTTTATTTGATGTTATTACTAAAAACCATTCAGTCTTTTTGGATTAATTTTTTCGGTCTTGACATTGTATCTTAAAAATAGAGATCAAGCTATCAAACCCTGCCATTCAATTTCTAGCTTCCGTACTTCAACTTTAAAACACAAAAAGTGCATTTAAAATCCTACTGCTTATTTTAGCAAAATTTCCTGCTCGTCTAATACTCAAATACATCTACCGGATAAGGTCGTGTCTTGGATTGGCAATTTATTGAGCAAGGTTCTCAATGGTCCCATCAGCGCTGCAGTGCATCTCGCTAGAGGCTAGACCATTACTGAGTAGTGAAAAGTCGTGGGATCCCGTCCGAGAAGTCATAGTGCCCATTGAGCCTCCATCTAATTCACCGTAGTTTCGGTCGGCGGTAATATCTTTCCACTGGAATTATGAACTTCCGCATTATTATGACCGTGCTTGTATTGCAAAATCATTAGCTTGTTTGGAATGTTTAGCAGCTGTGCACAAATGTTGCAATAAAATTGCTTATACCTAAAAGTTGTAGCAAAGTATTCATCATTTATAAACACTAACCTAAACCTAATCTTGGTCGTCAAGAATTGAGATATACTTCTGTTGCCAAAATTGCCGCCGATGCTAAAAATAGTAATAAAGTTATGTAAAAAACGGAGACTACACTGCTGTGTAAGGAAAGTGGTTTAGCATGTTCACTTGGGGAAAATAAAGTCTCTACAGAGTGTAGTAGATCGTAATGGAAAATATGACTTTGGTCAAGACCATAAAGCCTTTTTATAAATATCCTTGATTTGTCCAGATCAAAAGGCCCAAAGTACAAGAATATATTTCGAACTAGTAACAAACTCTTGCCTTTATATATTTCTGCATTTAAATGTCGAATTCTTGCACGGTTTGCGAAGTCGTTTACTTCAAGTGAGGTGCCGATAAAAACGCTTTTATCGCATAAGTCGAATTTTTTAAGGATTTCAGTACCATTGTATTCAAAAACTCCAGTTGGGTTGTACCAAAGTGCATCGATAACAGATATATTTGGAACTTTTCGGCCGATACTAATGTTCTTCAAATGATTCCAATACAATAGGTAATAAAAGTAATTGGACGATGAAGTAACTCCTCGTCGAGTGATTTTCTCATACAATATAAAAGTATCTCTTGTGAGGTTAGATCTTCGAAAAGTATTGTTCCAGTTTGAGGGATGATATTTTTTTGCCATGATTTTAGCGTTTGGATTATTCAGACCGTTTTCTCTTAGTTCAAGCAGTACCGTGTATTTGAGACGTATAGCCTCTTCGATTAAATCAACGTGCTCAATTGGTGAAGGTGCAATCAATGCTGTGGTAACCACCCCTTTATATGCACTAACCAACACAAGCATTGCACACAATTGGGTAGTCAAAACCAAGAACTGCTTTCGTTGAAGTGTTGTGCCTTGTTCCATAATTATACAGTACGCCGTGAGCACGGCCTCGCCGAAGCAAACATTTATATTTTCACAAAGAATCAAAACAAAGAAAGCAGTAGACACAACCAAACAGCACCAAATTACAAAACTAAATGGCTCGTAATAGGCACTAAAATTTGGCGTATCCTTTGAAAAGTGACATGACAGTAAGCGAAATCCGGAATTGGCAACAGGAGTGAGAAATAAATGCGGAAGAAATGCTCGCGCTTCATTTAACACTCGATCGTCTCCCTGGTAGGCCATTTGAAATTCCGTCAAATAGCCTTCGGGTGTGGGATCCAACTTGTGATATATAATGTTACAGCCTTCACCTAAACTAGATGTGTATTCAACGCTAATAAGGCGAACAATTAGACGCCTTAACATTTCGATTTTTGTGCTTTTTTTTGGTTCCCAGTACACAGTTCGGTAAGCTGTTTTATATATTTTTTGCTCAATTGCTGTTTGATTCAGATGTGCAACAATTTGCGTTCTATCAAGGATAACATACCAGCTGCATAATCCAGTGTTTCGGAGTATTATCAACAGAGTGAGCCCCATGTAGGATCTCCAAATAATTTCATTCCGAAACGCAGCTTGTACGTGAATATCAATCATAACATTACACATTTTGAATCCTAACGTACGAATTCTGACAGTATTACCCACTGAAGTTAACTCATAAACTTGAACGTCTCGCCTTTGCCCGTTTTTGTAAGATTGCCTTCGTGTTTCTAAAATTTTTTGGACAGGATTGAAAAGTTAGGTATCAAAAATTACTCGCCATGTTACAAAAAAAAATAATTTTAACAAAAATATTAGCACAATAGTTTTCCGAACCCTCTTAAGACATTCATTCTAAAATAATTTTCTATGCTCATTGTTAGCGTATGAGACAAACAAATGTTCACAAACAAAGCAATTTGAGCTGCGCTATCAGAGGCTATATACGCAAAGAGTCTCCTTTACCAATAAAAAATTTACGACAAAAATGATCCGCTTGACAGCTCCGGAGGGTTAGGACCCTTATCCTAGCTTTGGCATGTGTTGAGATCAAATTTCGGCATGAGCACCGTAAAAAAGTGGAAGCCTGTAAAGTTACGGTGGTGGAGGGTGGGCTTGAGCCGGTTTGCAAAAACCGGTGTTCGGCCTCTGGATAAGCAAAAAGTCCACGGTAGTCAAACCCACGTACACTGTCAAGCATAAAGCTCTCCATTTCACTCCTCACTTCCGAGTCAACTCACAGGCCAAAACCATCCTCCTCCAATCACTAACACGAACATAAGCACGTTGACCTGACCATGCATGTCAATAAACCAGAAAAAACAGCTAACAAATAAAAATCGTCTTGGGCTAGTTAACGGTATAAGTTGTGTGGGCGGTGTCCAGGAGCAGGAGACACTTAAAATTGAAAACTACCTAGAAACCTAACCTTGAGTATATTTATTGCACTCTTGCCTTAGGACAGGCTTTGAAACCGGCGCGAATTTCAACCACTCATCATCTAATTCATTTTACCCATTAATTTAGTTAATTAATCGACGTCATTCAGCAATCTAACTTCTATACTTATAATTGACGGGGAAACTTCCATGGATCATATTGATACACTTACAGTAAGTACCCTAGTTAATTATCATAAACTAAGTTGAATTCCAGAAACCCGTTTTTGGACATGCCGTATGTTGCCACTAAGACAGACACTAGGCAGTTCAGTTTCAGTAGCGCTATTGGAGAAGTACCCATTTAGAGTACGCACTAGAAATGATGGGTGGGTATTGTAGCGTTTTGGCAGGGGTTACCGGGTTAGAATAGCAGCGGGAAACAGAAAGTTGACATCATTACAAGGACCTACTTTTCTCACAGATAAAGGCGTATTAATGGATCAGCAGTTCACAAAATCGGTTACAAATACATGTTGATCGCAGGGAAATCAGTGAAATCTCCCATGAAGATAAAGTAACGCTACCTAAGTCCACCGCATCAGAATCAGAAGAGGACAAAGGCGCCTCTCATCAATCGTCAACGACAAACAGCACTTCAGCGGTAAAGACTGCTACAGAACTTCTTTCAACGTATGCAACTGGAGAGCGTTCTGATGCCGCTGCAAACACTACGACAGTGTACTAAATCAACACCAGCAGAAACTTAGAGGTCTTGGAGCCTTTTTGATATAATCTCGGTTTGAAAAAAACATCAATATCAGCCAACTTTCATGGTGCAAATGTGGTAGATTCGTCTGGAACCAGCAGTAGGAACCGCCTCCGGTATCCCGGTGAGCGGATCTTGGTGAGCGCTTGTGCCTCCTCTGTTCCTCTAGAATCCTAAACCTGAAGGTATTTGTTCGGAGGCCGTAGTGGCTGCGCATAGTAATTTTCCGAGGCTGGTCGTTTAATAGTTTTTCCGCTCAAATTTCTAACTTCCTATGCCCAGTTTACTTGCAGTGCAGTGCAGTTAGTGCAGTTTAACTGCAGAATTTAGGCTTTCTGCTTTCCGGTCCTGGGTTTGAACCTTCAATTGAGTTCAAAGTTAGTTTCACTCGTTTCTTTTTCTGAAGTCTGGCGGTACCAACGGGAGGAACTATTCCAGTAGCGCTAGACCTGTAGACCTAGACCTAGACTATTCCAGCAGACGTGTGGGGCTTAGCCACAGGTCAGGGTATAGCAACCAACAGAGTACGGCTTGTTAGCGATAAATAGGCTAAAATGTATAACATTGCTTTTGAGTACCCTTGATAAATAAAATAAATGAATGATTTGAATAAAAAATTGGGTTTAATTCCAATCACACAAATATTTTTGCATAGATCCAGCGCTAGAACTGCAACGTTAGGGCGAAACTTCTAAGGTTCTTTGCAAACTCATATTTCATTAATACAAGAACCATGGACTAGAAACCAAATAGTGCTTGGGATTGGTAGGCATGAAATTGACACTGATGTGAGCAATGGTGAGAGGCCAAGAGTACCCATTGATAGCTCGTCAAACATTTACGCATAGATACTACCTATGTTTTCGGAAGAAGGTTGTTGTGCTATACAATCAACATGACAAAATAAAACTTTAATTCTTGCATCAGTTTGTATGGCAGATGACGGTACACGTGAAGTCAAAATGATAAAAATTATCGTGGGAACCGACTGCACTGCCAAATGCGTACACTAAGAAAGCACTACCGGTTATTAGAGAGGGCACTTTCAATTGGTGTGGTTGATGGGCACACACATGAAGATTGTTAACCGAGGTCATTCACTGACTTTCATGACGAGAAGCAGAAGGAAGGTCATTGATATAACTTTTGGGTGCTCTGATGTTCTGGACATTGTTTGCAAATGTCGGGTAGACAATACGCACGCTTACTCAGATCACAGAACAATTAGGTTTTTAGTAAAATTGGTTAAACCAGAACCCAGTTTTATGAAAACCGGAAACAACCCTGTGGGGTCAATTTATTGACCCCATCACTAGCTTAAAGACATTCAAACTTCCGAGTTACACACTACGGCTGAACTTGAAGCCTCTGCAGACTTGGTTACAAGCAAGCTAGTCATTTCAAAATACCTGCCCGCAAAAACGGGTAAAGGATAAAGCCCAACGCATAACTGCTGGAAACCAGAGTTCACAGATCTCGAAAAAGAGGTTAAAAAGAAGCAAAGAATAATAGTCACAGGGAATTTAGCGTTGAAGCATCTGAAGAACATAAAAAGGCACGAAAGTCCTTCCAGCATTGTCTAAGGGAAGCAAATGTCTTTGCTTTCAATCTCCACTGTCAGGAGATAAAAAGAGAACAAAATTTAGCTAGACTGTGCAGAGTACTTGCGGGTGGTAAGACAATAAAACTCGGTGCAATTTAGCTAACCATTGGTACCTGAACGCAAACTGTAAAGGATACAGTCAAGTATCTTCTTGAAATTTGCTTCTCGCCAGACTAATGGGTCAGAAGAAGGGACTACAACTAACTACGCACCAAACTATGGTAATGTAGTTAAGAGAATTACAGATTTTCTCTACTACACAGAGTTCTTGGATCCTTTCACCCTTACAAAGCGGCAGGACTGAATGAAATATTTCCGCCCATGTTGATTTAAGGAAGAAAAGTTCTCACTCATGTGTTGGGAAAAATCTTTAGAGGTTTAAGACTGGGTTACGTTCCAAAAAGCTGGAGACGTACCTAAGCAGTCTGCCCACCTAAACTAACTGATTATTGCAAGGTGAACCGCTGAAGACCCATATCATTAACTTCCTTGGGTGAAAAAATTCCATTGCGAAGTGACACGACACAACTGTATTCCAGGTTGAGGCGGTTGCAATGCTAGATGCGGTATTATCGCTGCAGTCGCAGCCAGGAGTGCTGCCAACACATATATCTGTAGATTTAGAAAGCGTGTTACAATCCCTGCAGAGCCCCTGAAAGCTGGCAAAGTTACTGCGGGAATGTTTCGCTACTTTTACAATTTAGCAAATACTGGAGTGACGGTCTATTGAATACTCGCACACAGCCGGTACGTAAATAAATGTCCATAAACTATTGCTAAATTTTTATGACCTAAGTCAAGCCTACTGGAAAACATGTTAAAATAATAATGTGAACGCTGGCTAAGAATCAAACTTGAATACCTACATTATAGATACTCAGTCGATAACAAAGATTTTCAAACTTAAACTTGCAAGGACATAAATCAAAGCTTATCAACAGAATTTCTGTAACCACTGTATTCTACGTTTATACAGCTTTATATATTTATCTGTTCCTTAAAAAGAGTTAGAAGCATAGACTTTTATAAAGACGAATTTTGTATGTACATTTCCTAACAAAATCCTAGAGTTCTTTTAGAAAGTAACTTTAAAGGTAGACTCGAATACCTAATTGATTTATAAATGTTGTAAGAATTCGTAATTTGTAATAATTTGTAGTCGTTTGCTGATGCCTACTTTTTATGAGATGCAAGAATAACTGGAAAGAAAGTGTTTGAAATCTCGAAAAGGGAAAATCAACAAATGACTTCACAGTAAAAACACAGACCTTAAACTTTTATCATTACTCATTAGTAAAGGGCTTAAGTGTGTTTACAAAACTATTTTTTTTAAATTTAACTCTAATTTGTGTGTTTTTGTAAATTATACTAGTTAGTTATTCTAGTTAAGTCAAACATAACAAAACTTTGTTACCGGTTTCAAAAATAAATTTCGCATTATTTCTGACTTCTTAAGTCAAATATGTAAAAAATTATCTCATAAATAAATTGATTTGATAAATTGATAAATAGATTTGAAGTATAAACGGATCCAGATCCGGACCTTGGCCGCATGGATCCTAAAATATCCGAGATCCAGATCTCACGGTGAGGCACGGATCTGCGACCCCTAATGAAAGCACGGAAAACTTCTTAATTTGGTGTGAAGGGCATACCAGGCTAAGCCTTTTCGGACAAGCTACGTTGTCATAAGAAGACCTTGTCATAACCCATCTGCCCTCTCTACTACAGTTTTTGATAAAATTAGTGAGGTTCAAACTTGTAGTGGGATATACCAGGAAAATAAAGCTGTTTTCTATAGAAGTGACCAAAATATGCCATTTTAGCGCATGCCCGGCGTGAGCCTCACTCTCCTCATCCATCACTCTTATAAACATAAATTCATAAGACAGGCTTCTTTTAGTAGCGGAAGCGAAGTGAAAGCTACTTATGTTTTCGTCATGTCCGTCTGTTTGTGAGTCCTATAATTACGATTATTTCGGGAAATACTCAACATATCTCATATTTGTTTGCGGTTATGAGTTTATGGTCAAAAGTATTTTTCTATGACAACATTACAAACAGTATGACAAACAGTATGACACTTACAAAAGTTGTTTATATTACGAAGGTGAACAATATTTGTACCGGATACTTTTTTTTGACCCTCCAATGAACCTCAAAATGCCCTTTCAAGATCATAACCTACTTTTGAATGAAACGAAAAGTTATGATAGTTTAAATGACCCTAGAGCGTCATTTCACCCGGAAATGGCCCTTCACCTTCAAAAACCCGGACTTCTGTTTTCTAGTCAAATGATTTAAATATTTTTCTAATTATAACTTTTCTACTTCCGCTACTGGTTCACCAGGTTTTACTAGGGTATATTTTGCTAGTAACCAATTACGATCACTTTTAGAAAAGCTGTAAAGTACAGAAATTTGTAAAAAAATAAATAAATAAATAAATAAAAATAAAAAAAAAGTTACCTCTCCACAGTGGTAATTCCAGCATATTTAAGAGAACGTAATACGTATAAAATCGATAGCAATTAGGAAATGCGTTAACATTTCCAGTTTTACTGAAGCTACAACCAATAAGCCATTGAAAATTTGTTTGGATGAGGGCAATAATCTCAGCGGTCGAGGCGTGCGCCCCTAAAATCAACTCGCAATTTCGCCGCACTGAATATTTTGTATCATTAAATTCTTGCATGCCTCTCTTGACATATTCCAGAGTGAGTCGAGTTACGGGTACAAATGACGCGGGTTTTCGAAGTGAAACCGAAAATCTATCTTTGTCTCCTTCTATAAGGTGAATGCGGCAATCACCAAATTCTTTTATAATTTTTTCTTGAATAGCAATATTCGCTAAAACTAACTGGATGGTGCTGAAACCTATTAAAGCACGACTCATTTTAACTCTTAACATTTTTAACTATTGCAAATTTTTGTCACATAATTGTGACTTCAGGGTACTTTTATAGGAATCTACAATTTAAACATTTATCGAACCAAAAAAATTATATTTTGAAGATATAAATCATGAAACGTTTTATGGAAGTTAAATTAAAATACTTCGTCATGCAATACTACAACAAGAACCCGGAAATTTTATATTGAAACCGAAATGTCCGGTACTTCCCTTGTGATAAGAAATCAAAAACTTCTTAATTTTGTTGGTCATTTCTTTGGAAATGATACAGATCAATTTTGAAAACTTAAAATTGGTTATTAATTTAAAATTTTATTTTAGATTTTTCTGTTCAAAAACTTAGTTCCGCAATTTAAACTTCAACTCTGTGCTCAATGCTTGCAAGACTATCTTGTTAGAACACAGGACAGGGCTTGTTAGAAGGCAGAACAAAGTTAGGCTTGTAAAAACTTTACTATGACAAAATTACCAATTTAAATCTGCAAGTCAAATAGTATTAAAACTTAAAAAAACTTAAATCAAATAAAATGCTGCAAACATACGTAACTCAAGTAGCGTTTTTTTCTGATACCAAAACACTTTCGAACATCACTAGCGAAACCACAAAAAAACCAAATTTTCAGTATGAGGCGGGTCAATTACCAGATTACAAGATCATCCTGAAATGGTTGAAGGGTTGGGGGTCACCTCACCTGAAACCATCAAAACTTCTCGACTTCCACAACTAGCAAAAATCCGTAGAAACCGATTTTTGGTTTTTCGGTTCCGGTGGTCATCTCAGTAAGGGAAATTGGTCTGTAGTCGTTTTGGTGCTTGAAAACATTATAATTTTTGTATAATTAAAACTAGCAAAATTCCAAAAAATCCGAATTTACGGATTTGTGGGTCATTAAAAGGGTTGTCAAAATAAGGTTAAAATATAGGGAATGACCCTATAGGCCTATCTGCGAACTTAACCCCTGCTACCTATAGCAGCAAACAGATTTGAAAAATGTTAACCCGTTCGAGAGTTATCGCGCAACCGGACAGACGGACGGGATGAACTTTCCCATAAAGTTGCTAATAGGGTTTAGGTGTTTAAAACATGTTATATGTGTTATGTTTATTTATATATATATGCACACGTATATACATACATGTTATATTAATGTTTGTAATATGTACATGTATAAATTTACATATAAATTCATATTATTAGTAAGAATACGGAGTTGGTAGTCGATGAGTCGTCCGATTTCTACATCACCATCTTTTTTCTGGTACTTTTTAGCTAAA